>NNCF01127983.1:296778-309233 GCA_002313205.1 Laupala kohalensis
GACATTTTAAAGGCGTACAGGCACACATTTGTACATAAATAATATTTGTAAATAAAGCGCCCTATTGAAATTGAAAAGAAATTGAAAAATTGTATTTTCTTGCCACCTAAACATATTTAACTCATTTTAGTACATGGCCTAAATAAAAGCTTGTTTTTAAAAAGTTTTTTATTTATTATTTTATTTTGTGCTTTTTCGTTAGTACGTCTGAAATGATACATTTCTTATAACGCCACTTCATTCGCGCCACCCCATGCCCAACCCTTTACCCTAGACGTGCTATTGCTGTCTTATTTTCCGTAGGGAATGATGAATTTAGATTCACGCGTTATCAGGATGTTACTACATCAGTTCAGCGATGCCGAAAACTAGTCATTGATATTATTTTGGGTAATTTTAACATTGCATTCCCTCCCCAATGGGTGCTAAGGGTGTACGAGTATAGCTGCTGATCATGTACTTATGCGTCATCAGATATATCACTACCAGTTTCAGAGATTTGGAAAACCATGATCTCAACACTAATATCGGTTATTCGCTATTATTTTTTACATTTCATCCCCTTTCATCTCCCTCAAACGATGTTTATTCCTCATGGAGGGGGTGAATTTTGGCTTAAGTTGCATTGAGAGCGTATTCTCTTCAGCGGTTCCAAAACTGATGTATTTAACACCACTTTCATTAATCTTTATTTATTTTTACCTGCCACCGCATTCCCAATCCCTTGCCCAAGGGTGCTCAGGGCATATGTCCTATGTATACAATTGTGAACTTATTCAGCATTGGAGGTGTCTTTATTCATCTCGATGGCACCGAAAACTATATTTTCCTATCTAATATAGGTTTCTTCAATTTTAATTATCACCCCTTTCCCACCCCGTCCCTAGGGGTGCCGGGGTTATCTTATCTCAACAGTGTTTGTTTTCAGGTTTGCCAGTCATCTGTGCACCTAGTTTGGTTGGAATAACTCTAGGCATTCTAGAGTTATGACACTCATAGATACAAACCCCCTTTTCACCCTGTAAGGGGTAAGATTTTGTAAAATTAAATCATAATCATTTTTTGCCATGGAAATCACACATATCTGTAAAATGTTAGCTCAATCGGTTTGGGGGAACTGGTTTAAAATGCAGTTGCAGAGCTTGACCCAAACATACGAACTAACATGTGCAGCTCATAAAACAAAATTTTGTGAGTATACTTGTTACCTCTGATAGTTAAATCTAAAAGGGTTCCAGACATCGGGTTCTTCCATATGAAGCTGAATTATTCACCTTCAAATATAGGCTTAATTATAGTTTGATACTTTGTGCGACAATCTATTTATTAAAAATTATAGATGTATAAAAATATAATAAAGTAGCCTTCTTTTCTGGATACGCAACTCGTAAATGAAGCTGCATTACACGTATTCATCCTAATTATGCAGAAATTTTTCCAAGTTCAAGAACTATGTTTTCATAAAATATCTCATCTGAGTCATATCACACTAGTATATTAAAATAATATTATGTCCGTATGTTCTTCACCCATGGTCTTGAAAAATAAATTGGTTATCGACTTAGCGTTTTTTTTCACATGAAGCAGAACCATTCAGCTCACGATAGGGCTAGTAAAAATACTCCTATGAAATTTAAAACCGTAGCAGATTAAGAGGAATTTGACCAAACTTGTGTTCCATTTCCTTAAAAAATACGTAATTCTTTTTAATGTGGAAAGTAATATCACAAATGACTTCACAATCACCTTTATTACATAGATGATGAGACTATTTATGGATGATAAGAACATTGAAGTTACAAGACTGCAGCAATCATCCCTTGCACTGACGACGAAAACACACACTTCACGTTTACTTTCTCATATATGTAGTATATAGAAAGTATTGTAATCGTGAAAAAATTCGAAAAAGAGATATTGACGGAAATATCGGTTTTGGTGACCCCTGATTCTCAAAAATTGGTTTTTGGCTCAACGTCCGTCCTTCTGTCTGTCTGTCTGCGAGCAGCAATTCTGAGTAAATGGATGAATTTTTGCGAATGAATATACATCATTATATTACTTCCGTGTACCCTACTCGGGGAGATGTGATAACTTTCGATCAGGTGAAAATGGCGACGAACCGGGAAGCGAACACGGGACCTCTGCTTTGATAGCAGGGGTGTTAACCACTACACCACCTGTTCGCCTTCCACCATTGTACTCCATTTCCACCCAGACCAAAACATCGGATACCTGAGACATCCTCATACAGAGGACAAGTGAACCAGGCTGTATGCACTTAATTACCGGTTTCACGCGTACCTAGATGTTGAGGTTCGTTATGCATATATTTTCTCCGTGTACTCTACACGTGGAGAAGATACGTGATAACTTTCGGATGTTTTTGGCGCGTAGTTTTAATGTGTCCAATCACGAGTTTCCAAAGAATATAGTCAAATAGATGTGTCATGTGTTCTCACGTTCATGTTAGATTGAGAACTTAAATGTACTTTTCCCTTTTCAATTTTGTTTGTTACTATCATTACGTTTTGATAACTTATTTTTTATTAGAAGCGTTCTTTATGCTGCGGAAGGTTATTTAATACGTGAGCATATGATTTTACGTATTCATGACAAAAGGTGTTTAAAGTAATATCTGGAACGCAATTGGCTTTTTAAAGAGTAGGATGATACGTTTAATGAAATGAACTCGTTCATATCTAATGTAGCATAATTTGTATATTTAATTTTTATGATATCGTTCCCTACGTTTTTAGAAAACTTTAATTAAATAAAGTATTTTTCGCTCATAGAACAAACTCAAACTGGAGGTACAAAATATAGGGTAAATATTGAAAATCAAACAGTGTCAAACTCCTGAACATAAGACGATCGCGTATCCAGTTTATTTATACTCGACATAAATTTATAATTTTAAATTGTAAAGATTCCTTTACTATAAATAATGATAATATAAGAACAAGGAATGTGCCTTATTCGAAATCGCATGGATATCTCAATAGTTCATTTGAAATACAATATAAATCCTTCGTAGCTATACTCCTCCAAAAGCAAACGAATGAATTTTCAAATTAGAGACGGTTTATACATCAATGGTAGTTAAGGTATTTCTATAATAAACAATACGAATGGTGAACAAGAAAAATATACAAAATATAAGGCACTACGCCAAAAATAACACTTTTATTAAAGACTTTTTTTTCAATATTGCAGACGGAGAAACGTATGTAAGAAAGTATGAGCAATGATTTTGCACCATCGTCGCTTTTCAACCGTCGCTTTTTGAACCACTATTCACATAATTCAGCTGAAAGTACTGCAATGAACAGATAACACTTGTTTTTCTTTGTTACCTTTATTGGTGTTTGGCTAGGTTTTAACTTTTATGTAAGAGCTTTCGCCAGAGGGCACATCCTAACTCGAGTCTTGTTAAATTGTTCCCAAGAAAAAGATTGTGAATTAAGAAGTCAAAAAATGTTTGTTAAGTTTCTGAATAATTAGGAAGGTATGTATATGCAGCTAAGTTCTACGGATTGTATATCTAGAAATAGGAAATCGTAATACAAGAGCTCTGAAATATCACTTCATATTTTAAATCAGTGATTTGTTTTATCAATGTATCAAACATTTACGCCGCTTATATTTTAAGAAGAATAATTTTGCTTCATATGAAAACACCCTGAAGTATGGAAAACGTTTCTTTTTTACACGATCCTGTGTAACACAAATACGCAGAAAATGCAATTCTATTATTGCTTCGTATCGATTAAAATATATAGTTATTTACAGTAGACTATTCACATTTGGAAAACATTGTATTCCCCTTGTAATGTAGTTTGAGTCTTTGGTACATTAAGGGAATGGAAAAAGCACACGTCATTACGCATACGGTGGCATTCGCTCTTGTTCGTGTGAGAGGCACGAACGCTCTTGGAGTACCTGGATAGGTCTCGCAAAGTCTTTTCCGCCGTCGCTTTTTGGACCACTATTGACATAATTCAGTTGCAAGTACAGCAATGAACAGACAACACTTGTTTTTTCATTTGATGGAACTTTATGATTCGATTTCATCATTTCTGCGAGAGACATCGTGATTTAAATAGTACCTCATTTTATATCTGTATTATTACGAATCTAAGCCATTTTATTCTTTACGAAATTACAAAAACTTATGACGAGATTTATAAGCATCAATACCAATAGGTCTGTACTTTCCAAATACGAACACACATCTTACATTTTATGAAAATCTGTAAAGGTGTAGTATATTATCACGAAATATTAATTTCATTGATTTGAATTAAAATTATGACGCAAGAAAATCATGAGATACTTTTTAAAAAGGGACCGTTGAGTAAGCGAGGGGGCTGAGCGTTGGAGAGGCCAGCGCTACGCGCCGACAAAGGGCGCGGTACCCACCTTTGAAAAATTGAAAGACCAACACTTCTCAAATAGACTTTAAATAAAGTAATAAAAATCTCTTTCGAGGAAGAAGGTTCTGCGCAGAAGCCCGCGCGGAACCGGAAGATAAAGAAACTGACAAATATAATAGGAAACAGGTCAAAATTAACCAGGGGTCGCTTTGAAAAGATTTAACAAAGGGCGTGGGTGAGGAAGCGTTGAAGTTCGAGGGAGTGGTTTTAGGGTCAACTCAAGGCGGAACTCAGAACTGCAAAACAGAATCATAAAAATCGGAAGTTAAAGAGGCTGAGGACCTATGAAGATCAAAGCAAATCGACTTGACTAAGAACAATGGAGCGAGAAGCTTCTGATGACGCTGAAGGCTAACAAAGTATGGGACCGATGGAGCGTAGTGGTCAGCAGGGAATATGCGTGCATGTTCAAACATGAAGGACTAGGAGTTTTTTTAGCGGGAGACCAACTGTCACTCGACACGGGAAAGATGCGGCACAAATAGCGAGGACAATGAATGACCCGGGTAGCAGTTTCGAAACACGAGGATCCCTAAAGGGGCCAGGATCCACGTGATTACGGCGTGGCGCCGCCGGAAAGCTACAAATGTTGTTAAAAATAGGGCAGTGTAATTCGCTTTGACGTCTCGGACGCTCAGTCAATCGAAAGGACTTCACGTGGAGCGCTGGGAAAACGTAATAATTGGCTTAAGAAACCACTTGACGTGGGGATGAGCGTGACTGTATCTTCAAAGTTCTGGAGAAAAGAGGGGATGTTTGTTATTTAATTAGGTGCGCGGAAGCGCTGAAACACACAGATATATAGAGATGTACTTACTTGGAGGTTCAGACTTACATACTTCCTCTCAGAGTTACCTATGGGATACGGACGTGCCGATTGATCATAGCCAGATCTTACGACTAAGTGAGTTACCACTTACGTATTGATCACTTACGATTGCGAGATTTTTCAATCACTTGCCTACTGATTGATTTTAGTTTTCGAGATTTATAAACTTCCGACTTCGAGATCATTTCGATATTTTAATGACAAGGAACTCAGCATCGCGTCAGGTGGCTAGCAAGTTATTAAGTTAAGTTAGTAATTAGTTACGGTCTTGGAAAAGTATCTCGTGACTGGTTCAGCGCGCGATACGGAAGTTGGTGAATTGGAAGCATGGCCATGAACTTTAATTAGGCCACGGGACTTCTGCGAGGTGACCGTGAATGGGTCTACGAGAGGCGGCTTTTACCATTCAGCAGTGAAGGCAAGGACGGTCGTGGGGACAGGGCAGCTCAGAGGTCATCGAACTCAACAACAACCTGGCGCGTACACGCAGTTTGGCGAGAGGCAGTTCACCTCGTAGCGTATGTCATTAAGGAGGTAACTCATCATGGCTGGCTGCGTCCAGTTCTAGGTAGATGCGAACAGTGTGTAATGGAACGAGACTACGCGTGTGCATCATTACGTTGAACTCTCCATGGAAGACAGTAATGTGTCATATGTTAATCAGGCCATTTAGATTTGTTTGCTAAGAGATAAATGTGTAAAGTAATTATAGGATGAAGATGATGAGTTGGGGACTTATTAATAAACCGACATCACTGTGACAAAAAGATTGTAACATAAAGCGTGTGAATTTTGGGGTATTGATAAAGGGATTTTGTGAGCATGTGTAGATTAGCAATGTTAGTTATTAGAAATGTAGTAGTTAGTAAAACCAGTTTTATTTTAAGTTGCGCGTAGTTGATACCTTCTGTGTGTTTTATTTTAGTAAATAGGCCGAACCCAACCCGTCATAAAATCCTTCATCAGGATTGCGATTGAATTTGCTTAGTGGGCCGGGGGATAGTTGTTTACCTCTACACCAATCTTGTTTTATATCACAATTGACGTTCCCAATGCGGGATTATTAATTACTCAAATGTGTGTGGTTTAAGGGCCATTTAATTTAATTTTGGAAAAATTGTTAACTTAGTTAAAGGTGTAGTTTATACCACCCATACCTCTAAGCCTATTCATTTTCTGTTACACTATGAACTAAGCGAAGAGAATTACTAACTTATAAAATAACTGTGCTGAAATATAATGTTATCATTTAAGCCACTTCTGACGTCAGTATGTCCTAGTAGTTTTCTTTATAAACATGTGCACCAATATCGCTACGGACAAGTTGAAATTAATTTTCAAGCGAATTTTACGCTAAGGAATGCGTCAGTGGTAAGTTACATGTCTAAAAACAAATTTCACCTAAAATGTATAGATCGTAAGACATTATTTTTATTGATTAGTGGATTTCTCAACACACAATCATAGTCGGTCTCCCAAGTACTTTCGTTCCTGTCTACCCGTACTTGCGTGAACACACGGTGCTCTAATAAATGTTTATTATTTCGATAATATTGCACACGCGTTGGAAGACCTGCGTTGCGTTTGAATCAGAGAAACGCCCAGAATTTGCCAATAGAAATATTTTTTTCTCTGGTTAATATAATGAAAAATTAGAAAAAAGACCAGTTCTTTTCAGACAGTTTAATTTTGAATCAAATTAATAAAATAATATACACATGTCAAAATTTTGGAAAACAATGGAAAAGTAACTCATAAAATTAACACTATGTTTCGACGGAAAAAATGCAAAAAAACTCAGGTCGTTTTTCTTTACTATTTATATTCAGGAGAACAGACGTCAAACATCCTAATTAATGATGAATAATTTATAATTCTCAATATTCACTTAAAGAAGTTAACAAGGGATTATTCAACTTTGAAGTTTTCTGTTCCTACTTTATTTCTTCATTCAGCAGACTTCCATATCAGAGCTTCAGTATATACTAAGAATTCTAAGATAGTCAAGTATTCAATAAGTGATAATCGAAGGAAAAAATATAAGTGACTTTTTCTGCTAATTCATTAACCATATTTCTCAGCTCGAAACGTAGTAAAAATTTCTCATATTCTGGTGAATTAAGTTTTTGATTTATAATATATTTTAAAATAACATTAACAAAACCATTGAAGTGCAAATAATGTAATAATTTTGCAGATACAAAAACGTTAGCCATAAATGACAGTCCAAGTAGTACGAATGCTGTACTATATTCTTTCAAAATAACAGTTTATTCACCTGGCATATTCACATACATGTACAGTACTGCAATGCTGCAATACTTTAATTTGGTTACTGAAAGGACAGTTAAGGTGAGATTCATCCTTATGTCTGTTTATCAAGTGAAAGTGGAAATGCCTTGAGAAATTCCAAATATATTTTGGGGGATTTTAAAAGTGATTAGGAATCATCAAAACCAAAGTACTTTGAGAAATATTTTGTAAGATTCGTGTGTGTCATTACAAGATTTACATATATTTGATCATAGATCAACACGTGCTTTGTTTTTAGTTTAATTATAGATTTGGAATAAAGTAAATAGCACGGGATTTGGGTAAATTGTGTAGGGAAACAGTGCAAGTTTTATAACAATAATAATAATAAACCTATCGCTTTGAATAAAAATATAGTGGCAGGGTGAAAAACAATGTACCTTACTTTTAAGTTTCTTTTCATAAAAACCAGTTTTTACAGTATTAAATTTAAGCTTTAGAAATATTCATTATTTTCTGCCTAAACGCTAGTATCCAATATGATGACCTACAAATATCTCATTTCTTTGGCACTAGCCCTTAGGCAATTCATTTAAAAATTACTTTAATTTTTCAAGAAAGTATTTAATTATCAAATTAAAATAAAACCATTAGAAATGGACTTGCTCTTTGAACAATCGAAACACTCAAAAAAATCAAAACACAAAATGACTGTGTCCCGACAGGATGTGTGACGATGTCTCGCATCCGTGTTTCAACACTGCGTGACATTCCGCTGCGGGTGACAAAAGAACGCGTAGGCGTACCCCAAGGGCGAGTAATTAGCCGCTGGCTACCAATGTACGCCTACGCTCTCCGCTCTATATCCAAGTGGTGCAACAGGCGATTGAATCAATGGTTGGTATGTTCCCATCGGCTAATCGGAACTCATAGCTGCACACGTGAAATATGGGTTGTTAAACGAGGTAAACTCATTTTCGGAGCAACAAGGCCTTCCAATTCTCAAGGGTATGGTTGGTATTCAATTTCATAACACAATCGAACAGCTGTCATTGCACCGAAAAAAAACATTGTGTTCCTCGAAGGATTATTCCAAATCAGAATACTAAATCAGGACCAATTTATTAATTTTAGTTCTCATTTGTGAAGTGGCTAGGTTCAGGCCATAGGGGCCTGCTCTTCCTCCTGACACGTGGTTTGGACATATTGGAGGAGAGACAGTAGGTTGCCGAGGAACGTTACGTATTGAACAGATATTAACCTGAAGGAGACATGGGAAACAGTTGAAAACATCACCTAAATGAGGCATCGAATCCAAGCTTTCCTTCTTAGTAGTACATTGTAATTAATTATGTTATGCTGAATGAAAATCAGATACGAGACCGTTTCATACTCTCCCATTTTCATTCAACATAACATAATTAATATTTTACCTCTGGTTCACCTCAATCGTGGTTCACCGCAATATATATGGAATTTCTGTACGCTTATTAAGCCCGGAATTGGAAAATATCGACCCGCAATAAACGTTTGTATATTGCAAATTTGGAATAATCCTTCGAGGACTCATATGAGGATAATAATCTCTATTCGATCACCTCAGAGGATTGTGGGTCTCGCAAGTGAATGTGAAGGTCTGTGGAATGTCAATCGACTGGGTGACGTCCACCTAGTTACAAGACCATACCAGTGAATTAGAATTTCCTGGTTATGTCACAGCAAAGCCTAAGAAATATCCTTCGCATGGTATAGAATGGTGCATTATCTTGTGTTAGGTGTCGTTTAGCGTCAGTTAAATAATGTGTTCAATGTGAGTTTTTCGTATAAAAGTATTTAGTTATTTATATCGGTATAAAATAAAGCCGCAAATGTGCTACGTTCTTTAGGGAAATGATCCGAATTGGCTTGAAAGTTAGTGTTTTCACATTCCTCAAGGACGATGAACTAAGAGCAAAATGAACAAGAAATTCACCAAGATTGCTTCCAATGAAGCTGTCTGGGGAAAGTATTTTTATATTCTTACGTAACTCTCTATACTGAATAATTTATGAATTTTCTTTAGTTGTTTACATCTTAAATAGACATTACAACAATGAAGTAATAGGATACATATCCTCCTTACTATCAATACGTGCTTTTACGAAGTTCCCTCGTTACTTTTTAAGGCTGAATCTCAAAATTAGTGATTTAAATGGGTAAAACCTAGCTGAAATATTTTGAGCTTTCTCGTAGTTTAATTTTGCTTGTATTATATATTCACTAGTCAAATGTTATTCCGGGTTCATTGCTATTATTTATTCATGTATTTTTGAAGGTATGTGGAATACATTCATCTACACGATACTGCAAGAAATATATCTGCACATAATCCTACACAGAAGTGGGCAGCTGATTGTGGCTCCGATCAGTCGACCACGTTTCAAGAAATAAGTTTACTAATTTGCTATTTTATATGCACTACAACAATTATGACTAAATCGAAACGCAGTAGTTGAATTTTAATGATGTTCGACTTGTGAATCTCAGTTATTTATTATTTCAGAATCCGTAGATCCCTGATACCAGGATGCCCTTCACATCTGGAAGCTTCAACTACAAGAGATTACTCAAAGCACTGAATACAACGTGTAGATAATTCAACGCTAGGTACTGCATTGGCATGAATGTTCGTCAAGTGGTGGTGAATATTTCAAGAACACGTATTCCATGTTAGATGAACTGTATGCAACGGCGAAATTAGACTGTGAATGGGCGCTAGTGAAAAATAATTCATGTATTTACTCCATGTTGATGAATTAGGTTCTGATTGAGAAGCAGAGGGGATGTAACTGCCTACTGGGAACAGAAGATTGTGAAATAAATATTGTGGCATATTAAATGAAAGTGTTATCATTTATACCTTTTCTCCGTCCAATATTTCAATCTAGACATATGTCCTTCCGAGGGCAATTATTTCTTTGTTTTACAGTTCATATTCTGTTATTAGTAGAAAAGAGTCTAAAGAAATATATTATTGCGCAATATTAAAGAGGGTTTTTTTTTCAAAATGGGCGTATTGACCCAATAATAAAAACATTTTTTCGTGTTAAGTATTAAGCATTAATAAAAAATGTAGAGAACACATACTAACCCGCGTAGGAGGGTGTCCTGCCGCACAGCGTATGTCACAAACTGAATGCTACGCTCTTGTGTCTAGTGACCGTGACTGGGCTCAAAAGTGAACGAGGTGGCGCAGTAGGTAGCGCATTAGCGTTCTAATTTAAAGTTCGAACGTCGGTCCCGTCTCCCATTTTCATTCAACATAACATAATTAATCTATTGCCTAGTGGTGTGCATCACAACAATTGAAGAGATTTCTGTAAGTACCGTTGAAAGCTAAAACACTACTATTACGCCACTGCTCTCAGAAATTGTAAGAATTTGTTTCTGGAAAGAATGAAAATTTACAATAAAATGCAGACATTAAACAATATGTAATGTGTTAATTTTTCTCAGTATTTGTGTAAGAGAATTTAATATGTTGATCCTAAATATTTTTCCTTTAAAGAAATATTACAATGCAAAGACAACGAGTAATAACTTCGCAGACGGTTGTCAGAATTGACAAAACTAAAAAAAAATTTCAATGAATTCGCAATTCACATCTTGTAATGAGTAATGCATGCAAACTACATACCTTTTTTCTGGGTTGAAAATTAATGTTGTTTGTTCTTAAGTTAATATACAACTGCATGATACTTTGATGAACTTTATTTCAACAGATTTGATACCATCATGATGCAAAAAAATAGTTTTGTAAACATACATATTTTCTCATATGAATTTCTTCATGAAATTGAAAGAAATATATGTTGATGTGAACTTGAATATAAAAATTTTTTTTCTAAAGATATACCATTAACTGTTACTAAATATTTCCTCAAATTAATTCCATTGTGTGCTGCAAGTGTATATATACGAGTGCTAGATAAATAAAACTGGATGATGGACTCTCTTGCTATAAAAAATTCCAAGGTAACTTACATGACTAGAGGGGCAGAATCCAATTTAACCTGTATCATAATATTTACGAAGCAATTGCCACCCTAAACAACCCTTAAGTACAATTATTGTGTCACCGTGGCACGAAGTAACTATATCTAGAATCACCCCAGAAACACGATGTTCATATAATCCTCATTTTGTTTCACGTTTAATTAAATCTAACTAGTATGCCTTATTTCGAATCAAAGATACGTATTAAGTTACAAAATAATTTCCATTCTGTTGTCAAACAAATGTTCGGAGGTAAAAATCGCAATGACTTTTAAATTAGTTTCGAAGTCAAATTGCTTTCTACATTCGGTCTCCATGGAACCTGCGAGGTTGGACATTCTCTAATCTAAGTTGAGTGTAATGAACGCGCGAGAAATATCACATTGTTTCTGATGGAACAGTTTCAAAATACCTTTCCATAAAAATGTTTTTAAAATCCTTTAAGGAATCTTCCAGGAGTTTCTGTTCAAACGAAACTATTTCCACTTTAAACACTGTATTTTTCCCATAATTATAATATAATATAAATTTATTGTCAAAGAAGCAGTACAAGCTGCGTATGACTACGTGGAGGACAATAAACTAGTTTACTCTCCGGAAGCAAGCAAGGGACCATCTCATCAATTCCGATCAAGGGCCCTAAGGCAGAGGTGGATTCAAGAATTTTAGAAAAAATTCCTAGATATGATAAAAAGTTTGCTACGAGTTATAATACTAATAGAATATCAACATGTTTGTAATTTAACACACACAAAATATTTTACATTAACGAATTATTATCGAACTATAAATTATTCTGAGTATAATGTTTAAAAATCTTAAGAATTGAAAATAATACTAAATTCAGGATTTCTTGTTTCAATAAACGCGCCCCTAGACAAAGCCTAGAGAATGTATGATAA
>NNCF01127983.1:312357-327576 GCA_002313205.1 Laupala kohalensis
CTCTTCCTCACAGATGTGGCCGCACTCAGGAAGAGGAGGACCTTATGGAACTCGTGGAATTCCATAACTGTACGATGTCGGATGAGGTCCTTGGACACGTTAAGGGTTCAGTCACCAAGAAGCAGATACAGTGGCTTAACGGTATGCCTTACTTTATTCGGAAATGATTCCTTAAGCAACATGGTTCGAGACTGAAGTTGTGTTCTAAATTGTTCATGTCTGTACAATGGAATCCGTTCAAGGTTCGGCTCAAACTCATACGCGCTTTATTATTGATTTTTTCCGATGTCCCTCGTTACCAAGTATTGTCCTTTCCACGAAAGTGGGTGATAAAATCAAATTTACGAGAAGTAGAACCAACCTGTTCAAAAAATGTTCACATTAAAGCTCAAATGTAATTCTGACTTCTGATTCGTTCTTGGCGTTCGAAAATAATGAGGAAACAACTCCAATATCTCCATTGTAGCCTGAAAAGTATTATTAGGTAAATTATGGGAAACCACTATGCGTACGTGGTGACTAGACGGCCATGACGCATGCTACATCTTCTTGCATACATCCCTCTCCCCGGCGAAATTTATTGGTGAACCTATCAACGATACAAGTTAAAGTTAAGAGGACGTTTGCAATATGTTATTACTAATTCTAATTTTAATTAATCAGAATATTATGCGAATGTTCTAGGGAAAATATACACAGGAAAAGAAATCATAAATTATTGAAGTGTTCACCAAGATTTTGTGCATGTGAACTATTATTTAAATTACGTAACGCGAGTTGCTGGGTAAAATGAGTAACAAAAATTCCAATTGTTTTTATGTCCACGACAATTTTTTCTGTCCGCGACAATTTTGCAATATAAATTAATAATGGGTTGGAAACTTCATACTCAAACACTTAAAATCCAATTCAGAATTTTCGACTGAATGACAACTACGTAACATATGCGAACAAAAAAATATATCTTTCCCAACATTATCACCGTAGTTTATTGCATAAAGCGTTGATTTAGGGATTACGAGATCTACTGTTTGAGACTCGAAATGAAAAAGTTTTGAATTTATTTTTGTCATCATATCTGACGATGTTTCACATTTTCTTGGANTACAAAGATTTCATTACGTTCCTACTTAGCCCATATTTTTTCAATAAAATTTAAATTAAATAAAAAGTTTACTCCTATCAGTTAACCACTATATATTAATACAATTTCAGAGAAAATAAAGATACAGGCTTCAAAAGAATATACGTACAAATGTATTCATTGACACAAAACTTCGCACCAATCAAAATTTACTATTCTTCTGAACACCTGACTTCTAACACGTTAAAAAAGTTATTTCACTTGACTTTTCATTCACGCATAGTAAAAAATAATGTCGTGTAGTTCATATCCATGATCTATATGTATATTACATAATTTATAAAACTGAAACGGCTCTTTTAATGTTTTGTAAATAAGATTATATAGAAAATGGGAATTAAAACGTATATAAACCAGCGAATCACTCCCCCACACAGTTTTGAACTATATTGGTAACAAATATGTTACAATATTTTCTCAGTAGTTTTCGAGTTATTAAGGAACGAACTAACATGTATGGTAGTAGTATATTAGCAGAAAATAAAATATAATACGAAAATTGATTAATATATCCAAGGAAAGCAAGAGAAATTTAACTTTGACATAGAATCAACTAAACTTTTACTTTGTTTTGAGAATCCTAGAAAACCTCCCATGATTTGACAACAAAACAATTTTCCTTAAGGACAAGACAATAATTTGAAAAACTTAGCATATTTAATGTTGTGCAGGTAGGGATGTTAAATGCTAACAATGGACGCCTTCTAAGCGGTATTTCGGTAAAGGCCAAGGACTAGATGTCATTTGTCGCAATTTTGGGACGGTTAAGGGAGAAACCATATGCGAGGAGAAAATATCAAAAACGCACTGACATAAAATATAAATGAAAAACTTTGAGCTTGTGGTGTACATGGACCTTCTCTAATTGTTATTCATACCAAAACCTTGTTTACTTCTACAAAGAGGATGATGTAAAGCAACGTTAGATATTTCAGTCTAGAGGTAACGAAAGTAAATTCTCCTTGAAGTTCGCAACTCGCTCAGGGAAGTTCGTAAAAGGGGCTCATGATCTCGCAATTCGCCATCCATTTTCCACCCAGAGGGTTATTCGTCAGATTGACTTTCGTGTGAAGAGTCTCTCTGGGGACAGATGGAGCCATTCACTGGCGAAGGGCAGAAGAAAGTGTTCCAGATATATCCACCATCCAATATCTGAGCAACAACCACGCCTCTAACCTCCAAAACCGGAAGAAATCAATGTCACCCTTCCTAGGAGTCCGACATTCTACATGGAGATTCCTATTGATTATAATGTGTGGTATATATGAGAGTCCGTTTTGTCGCTCCAACTAAAATGGAACTTAAATTATCAGAACTTCCATCATGCGCGTGGCAAATCATCCATTAAATACAAAAATATTATGCATTTTTTATTACAAAAATATTTTGTCGAACTTCCAAAGGGTAACATGAAAACTAGCAAACAGAGGTAAACCGCGCTGATTTTATTCTTCATTCAAACAATTACGGTGTAGTTAAGGCGACCATGATATTGGTATTTATGTCCATTACCATTGACATGCATGTTGATATTCTGACTTTCATCCAAAGGAGCTTTTAACACAGTATGACATTAGTAGGTGCATCCAATAGTTTTAAAATAATATATACAAATTTACGTAATATAAAAATTTGAAGAAGCCATCCATTTGTACAATTTGTAGAAGGAATCATTTTTCTATCTTTCCAGAATCGTTGAGAAATTTCTCGTTTTCATAGAATTTTATAAATATGGTCACGATTATCCCAAATAAGTCGCAAAATGAAAAAAAGGCATGAATACGTAACAAATAAATTTTATTTTTTATTCAAAGTTGTATTTTGCAAAATGAAAACACTAATTTATATTACGAATAATAACAAAACTTTTCTATTTAAAATAATGACTTTTTCTTTTACTTAAAGATTGCTTTTGTCAGTTTAACACATTTTCTTGCTTTGTGACAGAAGTTTCCTGGAAATAAATTATGCCATTGATATTGGCGAGTGAATAATATTACATGTGTTCGTGAGTTGTGATTCAATTCCTGAATTTTACTTTACAACTGACTTCTTCATAATACGATAACTTGTAAGAAATAAGTTTCACATCATATTAACAAATTGATTACATTGTATTTCTGATTTTTCCTTATGTCAGTCGAAGTTCATTTGCGGACCGAGGATAATCTGTTAAGTGGATAATGGTAGAGGGAAGTTTATGGTGTATATTTCTCAATACGCATTCCCTCTCATAGTAAATTCGATTCATAATCACAATTTAAGTATTTTCGTTAAGTAAGAATACTTTTCATTCAGCAACCAGTTCCAATCTTTAAAGGTACTACAGCAATTTAGTGATTGGAGAGCCTCTAATCCAAGCTATTCGTATGAATTCATGATATAAAGCATTATTTACTGACCTGTTTTTTTTCTCAACTCGAGTAATGTCCTTGAGATTCATATAACATTCCATTTCTTCTTTTCTTTCAGTTTCCCATTTCTCTCAGTCACAACATTGGTCTCCCCTTTTTCTTCTCACCAGAAAGGTCGACTTTACATTGGGTTTATCGATCGACAATCGATACGCCAAATCGCCCATTTGGACAAGTGTGAGAGGCTCCATAAAACTTGAGTCACCGTTCACCCCCACTTCCCATCATTCTACTTCACCGTAGACGGAAAAGAGAGTGGATGGTAGCTGGCGAAAGAGGGGTTAGGTTGATACAGCGTCTAAGACAGTGCTAAACTTCTCGAATGATGCAGGTGGAGAGACGACTAAAAAAGAACCGTTTTGAAATGAAAAAAAAAATCTATATTGTGCAATACATACACTAGTATTATCTATTTAGTGCACAGAGCATACGCGAATGGACATTGTTAATTCATATACAATGTTAAAATTACTCATTCGTACTCATAAACATGAGAGACGTTTTCTACATGTTATGAATTTACAAATGAGAAGTGGTCAGATGAGTATGGTCATTTTTTGTTGCATTTGAGGTGATAGTGACAAGGAAAAGTATCCATCACAAGATGATATATATTGTTCGTTAAGACGTTTTCAATAATATTGCGAAAGAGACTTTTCTCTTTGCAAGTTAGAGTGGAATGAGCAACAAAGAGATATGTCGAATGGAATTTTCCATATTACAAATACATATCAAGTATTTGTAATACAAAAGGTTTAAAATACTAAAAATACATAATTAGTATCAAAATATTATAAAAGTAAATTAATAATTAAAGGAAATAAGAAAGAAATAATCAGTAAAAGTTATGTAGGGTCTAAAATATATTTTAAAACTTGAAATACTAGTTATTTCAGACAAAAATTAAAAAAACAAAACAAGAAAAAATTAGGGAATACATATAATTAGTATACTTGTATAATAACATTACATTGCTAGGACAAAATTATTTGATGCATTGAGAAAATGGAAAAGTTTTGAATACAGAAAAGAAAATTATAAACTTAGATATCAAGTATACAACGGAAAATCTCAATTTCAGAAGAAACAATAATTTGTCAAATAAAAAATTATACTACATGAATCAATTTTATATATTTTTCTTGTTCTTCTATCGTGTTCTGTGCGTAATATTTGTGTCTCATAATGGTGTGAAGATGTAATAAAATTTATAGCTTGTAACACGTAACGATGACGAAATGTTTTGCACAGATATTCTATACTATTCGCTGTCTACAAAATTTGAGTGACAAGGAAAAGTACAGTATTGAACCAAAATCTGGATTAGATGAAACCCAGCTGGAAACTTCACTTATTTCAGTGCGAGAGTGAAAAAGCTCTCTCTCACTCTCTCGGTTGTGCGTTAATAGCGAAGACGCAACCATTTAGCCACCTGTTATTGCCATTAGCTTAATAGAGGCAACAATATGAAGAAAAAAATAAGTAAAGAAAGTGAAATGACAGATAATTTTGTAACTCAATAAGTTATCGGTTTCAGCCTGGATTAATTTATACAGTCACTTGCAGGGTGTCAATTTAATTATTTCCTACCTTTGTTAAATTTTATATCAATAAGTCGGATATTTTCAATTAAAATATCGAATAAATTTACTTGTTGATATCAGTCTCACGTGGCGACTCATATTCTATTTCTATCAGGGGACTTTGTAAAGAAAGTTTTACAAGTACTGGAAAGGACAGTTTCTACTGCTACATAAATATAAATATGGCCCCTTCGTGGCTCAGGTGGTAGCGTTATAGCCCATCACCAAGTCATCACCGAGGTTCAGAAAATCGATCCCGGTTCAGAAAAAATGTGTAGCTTTTCACATTAAAGTCTCAGTTAATACAGCTGTGACTGAAAATCGAATCCTCTTTCGTCTACACCTCTCTCTGGAAGTATGTATGTATTACCTTAATCCTTTTCCCTAACCCAGTAGGATGTTATGGTGCCTCTCACTTTAATGTAGCAGAGGAATTACCAGGGTGCCTGATGCCCTTCCTGTCGCACCTCCCCGAGGCGGGTGATCTAGGAATGACATGAAGGTGAATGATGATGAGTGAATGTTGTGGTGGAATGAATGGCAGGGGAGTGCCCCGAACAAAATTTCCGCGGACACTACTTGGAACGGACAGGGTTTGAACCCGCGTCATCAGAGCTAGAAGGCGAGGAACTACGCCACGGGTCACCCAGCTTTCCAAGTATCAATAACTATTCCTAACAACTCCTACTAACCCCTCCCCGTGGGTTAAGTTGTTGGTAAACCCAGCTAAGCGGCCCACGAATAATAGACTACAAACCAACTTCTACCTCCTATCGCTCCATGTAGATAACCTTAAATAGCAAGCCACATTTCCCATTTACAAATATCACTATTATAATAATTATAGATAAGCACTACGAATCGTTTTTGTCCCCAAAACAATGCTATACTCTATTTCGACTCTCCAATATTTAAAAGGATCATTCAAGAAATCTAACAATCGTAAAAGAACACAAATGATAAATTTTAAAATAAAAAGTTGACATAAAACTCTAAAAAAAACATTCTAATCGGTGTTTATATTTTTACATGTCCTAAACACAGAACGCGAAGAGAAAGCATGTTGTTCGTTTAATATAATGTATGAGAGTTACGATGCTCCGTGTCTACGTCATCTACACCCCTTTGTTTCCTCCTGCGTGAACGTCGTTCCCTCTGAGTCTCCCTGGCCTTGTTGATCACTCTCATTCCCACGTGACTAGGTTCTAGGGGTTGGTCACGCGCAGCAGCACCCTAGTCTCGCAGGGATTGGTTGCCTCTCGCTTGTTGACACTCCATCTACAATTAATACACAGTCAAGGTTGGAATATTGATCACTTAATATTAGAACTGGTTATAAACTATGAAAGGTCTATATGAATACTACAAAATTAATTTAGTTTTTTCACACAATAACTTTTGTTATATCTTGTTTCAGAGATCACGCATAGAAAAAACAACTTTCGTTTTACAGTGCCATGTAATGGGCTACGATTATGTTCCACTATTGCAATACTCTTGTTAGTATCCCAATTCTGCGCACAGTCAGTTCTCAATTTTCCTCAAACTAGTTAATGAAATAAAATAAAAATTAAAAATAAGAAAAATTTAACATCCATTTTTGATTGATCCCTGTTATTTTTCCTACTCCATTTACTATATACTCACTATATTATTTTAAAAGGAAACTGTTAGTAAGTATCCTTTTCCCCCTTCATTTTTAACAAATTGCCGAAAATGAACTATCATACCACAGATTATCAACTGCATATGGACGAGATAGTAATATTATATTATAATCATGTACTATTTCTCTTCTTGTTTCAATTAAAATTTCGAATTGAATTCAAATGTGGTTAATTCATGAACTGCCTCCTAGGTGGCGTCACTCATAGCTCAAACGTTTGTTATTAACTTTTTATGCTTATTTATCTAGTAAAATGATGTACTGAATTATTTTCAATAGATACGGTTATTATGTTTCTAGATTTAAAAATTAATTACAGGAAAAATGTTGAACATAAAATATATGTACAATAGAGAGTCATTTATTGATTTCTAGACTCTCATGTTAGTGTATCTTCATTATCTCCATGCGGACCACTATTTGAAAGGGATTTTTTTCGTATTGGTTTGATAATGAAAAAATGTAACGAGAACAATTTGATTTTTATATAATTTAATCATGTTTATATTATTATATTACTGGAGAGTAGAAATTATAAATCCGCCACTGCAATAGGACCCGTGTTTATTTCATCGACATGGGAAGAAAACTCTGAGATGAATTTTTTCATATCATTCAGACCCTTAGATTTCAACGCGGACATTTTGATCATTTCTGAACAATGTTTCATAGCTATCTTATTTACGTCATGGTAATTTTGAATAAGTTTTTTCCAGCACAAGGTAAAGTTATGGTCAGATATGTCATAATTTTCCAATAACCTTAGTGCATCTCCTCTTAGCGATGAAATTAAATAATGCATTCTTTGCACATCCGTTAAGCCCTTGATTCTTACAATTAAATCAGAAAACAAATTGAGAAATCTAGTCCAATTTTCTAACCGGCCAGAGAAAATTGGTATTGAAATTGGAGCAAGTCTGATTAAACTGTTGGGTGAAACATTTCGTTGTGGTGTTTCTTGGGATTTAACAGAGCTAGTATTTTTAGAATATTTTATACGCACGGTAATGTTATCCTTCGTGTTAAGGTACAAATATTCTAGTTCAGATAACAATTCATGGTTCAATATGACATCTGATTCCTCCATCAGTTTACTTAATTCAACCCGGACTGTTTCTAAATAATGCCACAGATAGGATTGATCTTTATTTAAGGTGACACTTAAATGAGTTGGCCCTATTGCCACTGACTGATCATTTGGCCTTATGCAGATCATTGAGTCTCATTTCATGCTAGTACTTTGTTCATTAGGGATTTTTTAAAATATCTTACATTTAAGTTCCTTATATGTTGATACACCGTTATTGTGAACACCGTTTATATGATGTTTATTCTATATAGTACACAAACTAGTGTGTAAATTTTAAGGAATTGAGATACATGTGACAAAAGCATGATAGAAAATAAGCTAATTGAAATTCCACAATAAATTACTATTTATTGAAAATATTACCTTTCTGTGTCTCTTAGCAACGTTATGAGACACCGGCAAGGTCATTACCCTCTTACACAACGTAATATTTTCTGTTTCCTCGTCCGCCAATGTACACTGAATGTCAACTATCCTCAGAAAAACACTGTAAAATGAAGACTGCCTTTATGAGAATTAAACTTTTTTACAACAGAAGAACTTCTGCAAAAAAGCTGCACAGCTCATAGGAAAGAGTTAGAAACGTATGATTTCTTTATGCAATTATAGCAGTTTTGAATTTTGCAGTTTCCATTTGAAGGTGTGATATTTGTCCTTTTTCTACCAGATAGTGGGAGAAACACGTTCACGAACCCAGAGACATAACGAATTCAATACGAGCTCTTTCAGAGTTCAAAGAATCACTTACNACATAACGAATTCAATACGAGCTCTTTCAGAGTTCAAAGAATCACTTACTGCAAAGCAATCTCTATAATGAAACCACGAAAGAAATGTAGAGAGAAGATTTGTACAGTCCTTTGATTTAGTTTCATATCGATTGTAAATAATATTATTTTGTAAATAAACGTGATTTCATGGAAATATTCATTTATTCATTTATCAAGTAAACGTTCGTGAAATCTCACGTTTTATAGCGAATGCCAATTTTTTTTATAGATATTGGTGTGCTTGTAATCTCCACATCCATTTGTTGATTCTGGATACGCCATTGTCCACTCCTTTAAGCTGACACGCTCGTGGGCCAGCGATATTATTCCATTTCCAGCAGAATTACCCACAGGCTCTGAGTTATTTAAATCTTCATTATTACTAACTTCGTTTGATAGTCGATATATTGTCAACATTATACATTTTAAATCGCCTTAGTGACGTTAAGATATTACAAAAATATTATAGAAAATACATTTACAATATCAAATTGTTAGCCTCTTGCCCCTTTTATTTAACATCTGAGAGTTACCCCTTTTATTTAACATCTTACCTCGAATTAACATTTCATTTCCAGCTATCTGAATATATGAATGAGTGGAATGAAGGAAAAGGGTGGGAGGTGCATGAAAACATATTGTTGCAGATGTATAGAACATAAACAATGTCTATAACAAACTTAAGTATGACCATAAAAACATCAAAACTAGGATGAATTTTTCTAATTTTATTATTAAATCAGAAATATTTTAAAATAAACATCGGACGTTTACTCGCCCCAAAATATTAAATACGATATTTTGTTAATAATAAAAAAATATAATTTTACCTCAAGGGTTTGAGTAAATAGTTTAATATTGTTAAATCAATAAGACATCCGATGGTTGTACACGCGTATATTTCAAAAATCTGATCCGTAAACTCACTTGCAGAATTCCAAACGTAGGAAGTAGGTGTTGTAGAGAACCTTTACAATAAAATGCAATATCCTATCAAAATTTCAAGTATCTATCTCTAATAGTTTCAGCGGTCGTAAATGGGTCTGTCGCGCAGTACAACACTTCATACGTCTATACTATTAGTTTTTCACGCCTGTGTAGTGAAATTGACAAATGGATACATATCAGCAGTATGGTCTAAAAGCCAAAATTGAGAAATTGAGAAATAGAGATATTGCACAAGAAAGGTGAAAAGACCATTGTGTACAAAAAGTAAACTACACAACAGATTATAAAGGGTTCCCCTTGGGAACCATCACAAAATGGCTAAGTCCCCGTCGATTTCATAAGAGGTGCAATGTGACATTATTTGTTTTGACTTCAATGAATTTGAAGTGAAAGGAGTGAAGGAACTTACAGTTCTGATTAATGGACTAGTGTAGAGAGGAAAATCAACAGTAAACTTGAGACTGGTCGTAAAATTCCGGTAGTGGAGAAAGGAAAGCGTGTGAAAGACGAACAGTCTGCAATATTCTAAGTTATCAATTAAGTCAATTAAAATCGAAATAAGAAGGATCTACTGGTTATGGTTCATTATTTGTCTAAGAAAGAGGATAAAGAGCTTTAGTCAGCTCTGTAAAGAATAAGTGGTACATTCACTATAAAAATTAGATTGGACTTTTACTATAAAAATTAGATGGCACCATTTACGAGTTAAGTTTTGTTCTTTTCCTTTCCAATTTAGTTGTATAAATATCATGAAACATTCATTTTGTATGACAAAAAGTTATCAATTCTCTTTTCTTTAGAGTTCGAAGAATAAAGGAATAAAAATATGTAAAATAAATAGTTTTTTACAATCACTTAGAGGTCACAAATTTGGCAGTTTGCAAATATGTACTGATAAATATTCAAATATAAACAAATATTAAATGATTTAATTTATAATGTAACCAATTATTAAAATACAAAATAATTACTTGCCATGATGATAACATTTAACATGTACTTACAATAATACTATTTCTTCTTTGTACTGAATATTAGTCATGTAATACATATTTTCATCATAACCTGTTTTTTCTCGGGTTGTGTTTTGGTAATAAAATATTTATTAAATATCATTTATTTACTTAATGATTACAATATTTTCACTGATTAGAATTTTATTTGTGAATTAATCCTCTGTAGAATTTATTAAGAAGGTAAATAAAATTTGACAATATAGCTATAAATAAAAATCATCTTTATCTGTAAAAATAAATATGTATAATCCAATGTGCATCTGCACCTCATATTGATATAGCAGGTAAAATAAAATATATATTAACCGAGTCTGATGCATTTGTCGATGACTGGCTACAAAATGGGACCAACTGCAGTGGGTCTACGAGGTCCACCCAAGGGGATGAGCCATAGAAATGCTCATGTAAGGGTGCATTGGCACGCCAATTAGCAACAAGCGAGGGCGAGACGACAGGTAGGTAGGCAACGATAGGGCTTGGGGAGGTGCGTCTAACACGCGACTAATTGCCCAGACCTCTCCCTCGTTGCGCAATGTTAGACCTATCGCTAAGTCCCTCCCCTCGTATTGACTCGAAACTGCCACCACGGAAACTCGATGGCCTTCTACACCCATACACCCTCTCTCACGCTCAGCACACACGATGCACTTCTCGAAATTCCACCAGTGCTTACTCATTTTCTGCTTCAATGGACAATTTCAAGTAACGTTTAGAGGAAAAGAGTGTCATTTTTGGACATTTGTTGATATACAATACAAGCTCATAGCATTTCGATACACATTCAACTTCTCTAAATGACAATAAATATATAAAATTATTAACAAAAAGTATATACAAATATACTATTTTGAACACTAGTACGGTTATGATATATGGACCCTTTCAGCACTTTTGATATGTGCTGAAATATGACCTTATGAAGTTAAGGAAATTTAAGCTAAGTCATTACCGAAGATTGAATTTTATGCTCGTGATGCAATTATTACGTACTAAATACGATGTAATGGAAAATCTTCCATGGATACCATATTCCATAAAAGTGCTTCAAAAACAAATTAACAAACTCAAATTAACAAGACGACTGGGTTCAAGTGTTATTTTCAAAACTCAATAAAACAATTTTTCCATAATTATTGTATAATAATTTGTTTAAGAGTTGTTGTAAATATTTTGCACACTTTTTTTAAAGCCGAAAAATCATATTTTGCTAGTTTGAAAATCATATTGTACACCCATGCAACATTTATACAAGTTCTTACGGCACACCACAAGCCCAGATGCGATGAGGGTATTTTTTGGGTAGAAGCGGGATTCAACCATAAACCACAACCTTTATGGTAGAGTTCGCTGCCACAAGCTGGTTTCCCCAAGCAATCAAACACACGTGTAATGACAATAAAATATTCCTTTAATACAAGTCAAATTGAAATCTGCGTATTTACAAATTTGAACGAACTCTCAAATCATAAATACAAGTCGGAATTTGTTATTACACAGTTATTGCTATCTGAAAGCAACAATTACACACAGATATAAATACTGGTGTCATCAATTAATTCGGAAATCTACCCAGATTATCCGAATCTCAAAAATTTACAAGTTGCTATCCCGAAATAAATAACTGTTCCAAGTTACGTCATTCGCGCCTAATAGCAACGTAATAGAATTACCGCAGCAATTCTCTGTGGTCTGACGACCAAAACTAACCAAGTCACATCTCAAATAACCTGGGTACTTCCTTACACTTCCGCAGAAAGGTCTGAAAAGTCTCTAAGGATCTTCAATCCTCCCAATATATACAGAAGCGGAGGTTACGTGATCACGCCCTCGCTAACGCACTGAGCACTCTACATCCGCTGGAAATATTCCATTCACACTCGCCACGCGCTTCTGCAACATTCTTCTGAGGGCATTCCTACTCAATTTTCAGAAGTAGATGGAAACTGTTCAGCCTCTACACAATGAACGGGAAGGCTTAGTGGCGGGTATTTTTCCTTATTTGGCGGCGACTGGCCCGACCCTTAATCTCCTTAGGAATTTCCGGCTAGCAAAATGCTTGAAAATGTTAATATTTCAAAATCTATAGACTGCACTTTGTCCTGATGTTACAAAGTGTTAATAGAAAATTCAGATTTATTATATTTTAATATTAACAATAATTAGGATAGTTTGCACATTTAATTTCGCTTAATAAAACTCCTTTTCTCAACATGTCAACATTTCGGCCATCTCGATGAGGGCAAGTTACCTAAGTACTTTGCTCCTGAACCGAACCTTTCCTAGTCGCACGTCATCAACTTGTTGATTACAACTCAGTTCTAATATTATTAACCGAAAACCATTATAATTATTGCTAATAGAAAATTACAGATAACCTGGTTGAATTATTTGCTATTCTCTTGTGTATGAAAAAATAAACATATCCTTTATCACAAAATAGACACGTAAACAATCATTTTGTAACGCAGTGTGAACAATTTTTGAAATGTAATGCAATAGTAAAATAACATATTTCAATTTATTTCGTTATATATTGTGGCAGAACGGGGTTGAAAAGTTAATTAATAAAACAATCTTTAATTTATAATTTAAACACCTCGGCTAGCTCCTCTCAGGGTTCCACAATCTCGACGGGGTTCGATTTTTATCAGAAGGGAAGGACTATTCAATGGTTCTACTGAAGGAAAACGCAAGACAAATAAATCCATTAATGAAAAGACTATTTTAATTACTTAAAGCATCCCCTGAGTAAATTTCCCCCAAAAGACGCAAATACAAATTGTTATCATTTAAACATTCACATTAACGCCGAAGTGACGTCATCACTACAAATCCCTCACGCAGAAATTCCCCCAAAAGACACAAATACAAATCGTTATCATTTAAACATTCACATAAACGCCGAAGTGACATCATTCCCTCACAAAAACACATAAACTAACATACACTGAATTTAAAATCTTATCTTATTAACCAATGAATCTCCTTTTCTCTTAAGCGATATAAAATACACTGAGTTTGATTACAACCTTATTTTGTTAACAATAAAATCTCCCTTTATCTTAAGCGATATCAAAGCACTGAATTTAATTACAATTTTATTTAATTACCAACTTAAATCTCTTTTTCTCTTCACAATGACAAAACACTGACTTTACTTAAGGCATAATTCTATTAAAACTAAAGTCTGTCTTGGCACTAAGGTAGTCTAAAGTTCGTGCCTTTCTTTCGTAATTCATGCCATTTCCTCCATAACGCGCAAGCGCAATACGGTGCTGGTTTAGACAATTACCAACAGACGTATCATACCTCTCAAGATGACCAATTACCGCCGCTGAGTAGGGTCCTCCCGGAGGTCAGTCCCTCCAGCAAAGCGTCAGCAGTACCCCGTCCTTCCGGATGACCACCCAAAAGTAGCTCGGGCGAAAAAACTGGTGCGATGCAAGCAATATGCGCTACATCAACAATCTGTGAGATGTCAGCTTCTCACCAAAAGACTCCGCTGAGCAACGTCAGCAGCGTCAACATCTACGCGAAAAATCTGCAAGATCTGAGCTTCGCGAACGAAAAATCTCTAAGACCTGAGAAACGTCTGGGCGCTGCCAAAAAAATCTATGTTAGCTGAACACATCTAAGCGCCGCCGAAAAAATCTATATGAGCAGCTACACGAGCTCCTCCGAAAAACTTGTATGTAAGAGCTGCCGAAAAAATCTATGTGAGCTCTAATATCTGTGCGCGATCTGAGCAGCATCAGAGCGGCCACGAAAACTTCGATGTGAACACGACGAAAAACTTAGCTGTGTCAAAAATCTTCGAGATGTGAGCTGCGTGAAAAACTTCGATGTGAGCTGTGAGCTGTGAGACGACGAAAAATCTATATGAGCTGTGAGCCGCGTAAGCATCGGCTGCCACAACAAAAACTGGTATGTGAGCTGTGAGCCGTGTAAGCATCGGCTGCCACGAAAAAATAACATGTGAGCTGTGAGCCGTGTAAGCATCGGCTGCCACGAAAAATAACATGTGAGAGCGAGATTTAGTTTGCATTGCCTTAAATGGGCTCTATCCCTACTTTTTCCCAAAAATCTTCAAAATTTTGAATGTCACGTGATTGAAAACTCCCAATGCCGAAATGATTCCCCCTTCTTACGCCTTGACTCTCATTGGAACATTTTTAAAGGGCTTCAACTGATTTCTAGAACTATCTCAACGACGTTTTACTTTTAACGCTTTTTCACGCAAGTTCATACTTGTTTCTACTCTCTGTACAGCTGTGGTTTATTAAGGCGGGTCGGGTCTTTCCCTCATCCCCTCGCTAGCTTGCGATTTCTAAAACGTCATAAATTTTACTTGAAGTTAAAGAACGCCGACAAAGCCTGGGACACCGGCCGCCTGCGACCGCGGTCCTCCGTCAACATCCAACGAACTTTTCTTTTAAATTTCTATGCTCTTTCTTTCCTTTAAATTTCATAATTTCTTAAGATGGATGATGAAATTGATAAATAATCCGTGAATTATTCAAATCTCACTATATATATATATATATAAACGAAAAATTATAAAGCACAATAATACACTACTTCATACAAA
>NNCF01127984.1:31232-43467 GCA_002313205.1 Laupala kohalensis
TTTAGTGAATAATATCATAAAAGTTTTATTTTGAATTCCGAAGTACACCATTCATTAAGTACCAACATTTTCTTTAAAAAAATATCGTGGGCACGTAAAATAATATTTACATTACCCGAGCCGTGGACAGACATCATGGGTTCTAGGGACAGATCGTTCTGCGCTCCTTCCCCCCCCCCCGGGCCAAATCACACTGCTTTCACCACAAATCAGGGTTTCGGATTCCATTTCGGGGGAGGGTTAAGTTTCGAAATCAGGTGACGAAGGGAGACATTCCAAACCACATTTAGTATTTGAATTTATGTTATTATAATATATTATTAGTAATAATGGAATAATACTTGTCTAGAATTAGAACCCCGCTAACCCATCTCCAGTGAATCTTCCCACTTGTCGCAGTTTCGAAAACTGGGAAGCAATGAAACATTATGAAGTGAGAATTATGAGTTGAACTCTACCCGACCCAAAACGTTCCTGTGTTTTTCTCGGTTTGCGAACTGGTTTAGAAGANCGTTGAGAAGAATGAGCGTGCCAGGCGATAATCATGGATACATAGCCGTTTATGAATCTTCCAATATTCTTAGATATTCTGTTTATATTAAAAAGTCATTGAACCGCTAAATCATGAATCATTGTGTATTATCTATTACGAATCATTAATCATACCGTTTAAGTTCAAACGATGCTTTTAATAAACAGTCCTTAGTTTGACAGTAGTTTTTGTAGTTTTGTGACTGTTTTCGTTAATAGCTTTCTTAGTTGTTCCGACAGGCAAGGGAAAATCAGTACTGCTCTTTTTTATGACTAGTGTCAATTCTTTATATAGATTTCATAAGTACTTATTTTGGAACATTTAAAAACCATCGTCGCTTCAGAGGCCTTATTCATATGTGCCCATATATCTTTAAGGTAGTTTTATATAAATATTAGACCTGCAAGTTCGAATTTCTTTTGAAATGTCTACAGATATTAGTTTATTCTTACATTAAAGAAATCAGAACGTCCAAAAACAGTCACCAGGGCGCTCATAAGTAATAGTGCTCTATGACCTCCCTACGAGAAATAAGTAAAGAAACCTCATCTTATGTACATAGCATGAATATAACGGGAACAAACTTCAGGGATTAATTTTACATGAAAGAAACAAAAAGTTCATATTCACAAATGTTCGTTAATGGACGGTTAGTCCACAATAAAGCTCTTAAAACTTATGCATTACATCATATTATTTTATTCATTTACAGTATAATTTAATAAATGTAATGCTAATGTAGATGGTACTGATGAAAAACACTAGTCTGTAATGCGGGTTGCGTGATCGACCTACGTTGGAGGATAAAAGTTCGTTATCCATTCGAAGAACTTGACCGTAGACAGAAACCATCTCCGCTTGTTTGTGGTTGGAATAACGAACCATTAAATTAAAATTGTTTGTTGCCGAACACATGCTAATTCGAACTTTTTATTATTTTTCCTGTTCGAAATGATTCCCTAGAGGTTGTGCCCTTACTAAAAATTAACATTCTCAAGATGAGGANGGTTTAGAAGAATGAGCGTGCCAGGCGATAATCATGGCTACATAGCCGTTTATGAATCTTCCAATATTCTTAGATATTCTGTTTATATTAAAAAGTCATTGATCCACTAAATCTTCAATCATATTGTATTATCTACTACGAATCATTCAACATACCGTTTAAGTTGAAACGATGCATTTAATAAACAGTCCTTAGTTTGACAGTAGTTTTTGTAGTTTTGTGACTGTTTTCGTAAATAACTTTCTTAGTTGTTCCGACAGGCAAGGGAAAATCAGTACTGCTCTTTTTTATGACTAGTGTCAATTCTTTTTATAGATTTCATAAGTACTTATTTTGGAATATTTAAAAACCGTCGTCGCTTCAAAGACCTTATTCATATGTGCCCATATATCTTTAAGGTAGTTTTATATAAATATTAGACCTGCAATGTCAAATTTCATTTGAAATGTCTACAGATATTAGTTTATTCTTTCATTAAAGAAATCAGAACGTCCAAAAACAGTCAGCTCATAAGTAATAGTGCTCTATGACGTCCCGACGAGAAATTAGTAAAGAAACCTCATCTTATGTACGCAGGATGAATATTACGGAAACAAACTTCAGGGATTGATTTTTACACGAAAGAAACAAAAAGTTCATATTCACAAATGTTAGGAAATGGAAGGTTAGTCCACAATAAAGCGATTAAAACTTATGCATTACATCATATTATTTTATTCATTTACAGTATAATTTAATAAATGTAATGCAAATGTAGATGATACTGATGAATAACACTAGTCTGTAATGCGGGTTGCGTGATCGACCTACGTTGGAGGATCACTTGTTAGAAAATTATTTGACGAGACTCATCGGCGGGTCACGTTCTTTCTATTCCAATCTATATTATAATTTCGTGCTCGTATTTTACTCTTGATCTTCAACACGAATTAATTCTGATTACATTTGCTTGTCGATGGCTGGTCAGTGCTTTCATTGCTCTTTACCGTTGCAGAGTTTGAAGTCGTCTTCTTTTTAACTAAACGTCGCATAAATTCTATTGTATTCACAATTAGTAAACGTCGTCGTAAACTACGGTAACTGTCCTTCTTACGAAGTTTCTGCCAGGACGTTTGCCACACAAAAATTCCTACACCTTCTGGCTCCCTCACTGGCATATTATATTGAGTCGTGCCGCTACTGGACGCATATTGGGAACTACTGGACGCACATTGGGAACTACTGGACGCACATTGGGAACTACTGGACGCACATTGGGAACTACTGCCAGCGGGTAACTCTTGAGTAATTACGTTTGCATCCGAGTGGGTTGATGCTGGTACTTCATCGCATCTTCTTCCCGAGTTTGACGGAACTGCCTTGTATGCACTCGCTACCACAAAAGTTTTCAAAGGTCTTTCGCTCTCCGTTGGACACTGTCGCTTGTTACCGGTTGTCATGATTGTACCACGTCGTCTCTGAAACAAAAATCATGAATTTCTTTCATTGCAAACTTCACTCTACAAAAAATGGAAATTTCCACGCATAATATCAATACGTAAACTGTCCACCAATTTTAGATCACACAAATACTATATAGATTCAAAATATTCCAGAAATCCCGCGCAGTATAATGTGACATTAACTTTGTATTTTGGAGCATATCTTTCCCATAAATCTCTTGATAAACAGCCTTATTTTACTTTGAAATAAAAAATTAACATCATTCTGGCTTTGAAATTGATTTTCTGCACAAGCATGTTAAAAATATGCATGTTCAATTTAAAAAATAGTCACATTACCCGCAACGGTAGACTTTAAACTTCTCCTAGTATTGTCTCAAATACATATTAGTATCTATTGGATACACGAGACAACTCACAAAGGTGAAATAGACCCGTTCTTTTTGTGATAGATTTCGTCTTGTTGCGACAGAATGGCTTTTCTAGCTTGTCGTTGCTGAGGCAAAGAGTCCCCCGATGACAAAACAAAAAGACGCCATCATGTAGTAATGAGAAAGCGGTCTCCAAATACAGCCGTGTCTGGGAAATGGGTTTGAGGTTTTAGTGGATGCAAGTCCCTCACTACTCAGAAGCATGCGCATACGCTTATAATTGCCCATTAAGATTTCCATGGTCTCCTTCATTTAAAAAAATATTGGTAATAATGAATTTAAAAAAAGCAGTTACAAATGGAGTATGATCTCTTGTAGGACATAGAGCAAATTTACTCTCTGATAGCAAGTTGGGACCATCCTATCAAGGTAATCATGGGCAGTGGTGAATTTACCATTTCTGCTCCCAAAGCAAAATCATGACATGCACTCCCTAAAACAAACAATTTCTGCTCAATATAATGCACAATTTCTGAAACTGTTGTATTTAAAACAACGTTTCGAAAAGTTGGATACAATATGTGTAAGAACTAGGGAGGCCCATTCATAATACCAAATATTAGATTCATTTCAGCTAATTTTGCTTCAGAACAAAACACTGTTATCACAATAAATTTTAGAAAAAAAGAACAGACATCATTATTTTTTGAAAATTTTCTTCATTTATAATTTAAAAAACTTTGTTCTTGCATAATGTTTAGTCACTGAATTGTATATATGTTACATGACAATAATGTTTAAGAATTGCTTTGGATTACAAAATGTGTCACATATATATTGCACATGAGCCGATCGATTTTTTTGCCTTCTTAATTTCAGAACTCATACAAACTTGAAAATTAATATTATTGAGGGGGAGAATACTATTTCTGAATATTCATAATGACAACATTTACTTCCTGTGGTATTTTTCCTGTCAGATTAAATATTAATTAAATTTATTTTAAGAATTGATCATAAAATCCATCATATGAAAGGATGAAAGTACATTTTGAAACAGGTGATTTTAGTAATAGGAGACCAATTAAGTTTTAGTAAAATGTCGTCTTTGATTATTAAATAAATATTCATCAACACGTTTTGTAGTAGCAATTGTCAGATGTAAATAACATCACTGAAATTTATTTTATGCCTTTTAATGAAGTTTAAAAATCTGTATTATTCCTGCTATTGACAATTAAATTAAATTATTGAAGAAAAAAGGAACTACTCTCAAAAATCTTAAAAAATACCAACAAATCACAAAATTTCAGAACATTATAATTATTAATCCTTTGAGGTTAATATCATATAGCCTAAAACTATGAACTTTCCTTTCAGAAATAAATTAATTTAATTTTAATGACTTGAAGATTCAATAAGTAATGACTTCTACATGTGAAATGAATATTTTTACTTTTGTGAGTAAAACACACACACAAAAATATTTTAAACAGTTCCAAAGATTGCCTATATCCATGGATGTGTGATTAATAAGTCACAGCTTTATCCGTTACTCTATTAAACTCACATTGTACACAAAATTTTGAATCTACATAAGATACTAAAAACTATTATTGCTCTGCATGAAATTCTAAGTTGAAAGTAAACTCTACAAGCTTGCCGAATTAAAACGAGGAACTGTTTTTTATAATGATTGCAATGATATTAAACCCGAATAATTGAAATGAGGACATCAACTGAATTTCAAATAATATTTTCCATTTTCTTTTTATAAAACTCATTGTTACGGCAGATTGTTTTTAATATGAATAAAAAAGGCCCACACTATTATTATTATTAGTTTGGTCCACACTACTGACAAAACCGTCATACCTTCTTTATTTTTTAAGAGGACCATTAATATGCACTCTACTAAGGCAGGAGGAAGGCACAGGGGACCTGTGGTCACCCATAAAGAGATATAGTAATAATAAAAGGAAGTATTTTTTTACTTCAAAATAATTAAGTATACCCATTGGAAGACAAACTAGTAAAATCTGTGTAAAAAGATGACTTCATAGGACAAACTCATGACTTACTGTGCTTTTATGTATTTCGAATCCTACGTGGAACATTAGCATAAGAATGTAATATTTCACTCTTTCTATAGTACTTGCACTCCAGTGATTCCAAACCACTGATCTAATAGCAATTTACCTACATAAAATCTACCACAGAAAGATATTTGAAGAAGTGTAAATCATTAACAAAAGAAAATAATATTTTGTAATTGGAACGATGGAACTTTATTTGTGCAATAAATTAATGAGGGAAATGTTTTGTTGGTGTGCTTATAAAAAATATATAATTATATTTTTGAATGATCAAGAATAATTAGGAAAATTATTTATTATGACATATCAACAATTTACTTGAAGGAATTTCCATTAAAAATCAAAATTTTCAAGTGTTTCTGTGGGAATATCTTCGTGTGCCTGCGCATGTGGTTTTTAAAAATTTTTAAATGTCAGGTGGAGGGATTCGCACACCCTGGTATTTCTATACATGGACCTCTACCAAAATCAAATCATGGATCCAACCCTGCATACTTTGTTCTCATCCCTACATTTATTTGTTTCAACCGACACATGTAGTGTTTAGTAGGATCATTGTGATAAGTGAGTTTGTTTCTACTGGGCCCATGCTAATGTTGAATTAGTGTACTTACCTGATGGCATGAGTAAAACTGGGTTTTGTTGAAGAATTATATTTTACATATTCAGAATACCTAATCATTCGAAATGTTATTATAAATTAAGATAATTATAATAACAATGAAAATGATACATGAGAATGACAGTTCACATATAAACAAAACAAATTTATTGAAAATTTGTTATTTTGTTTATGTCATTATAAATCTATTTGCAGGATATTGATTTTTAAAATAACACATAAATACTATGACGGATTTGCTAAACCCCAATTTCTTATGTTTTCCAGGCACCACAAATAGAATGACATACATATTTTCTATTAATGGAATTTGTTCAATATTTTTAATATTAACAAACAAAATTTTAAATGTTGATGTATCAGAATGCCTAACAGTCTACAATGGAAATATTTTTCAAAATTTGATTTGATTTCAACAGCAAGTAAAATATTTTTGTGATCCAAAATCGAATAACTCAGTTTGAACCAACAGATATTTAGGAATATCTTAGAAATGCACCTGAAAGGTTTTCCTTGTTTACCCCACAGGGATAGATTCAAATAGTCAATTAAGTATTAGAACAAGCAATCACTTATTTTACAAATTATAGTTTTAAAATACTGAGTCTCATTTATTATTTCAAATGTGTAGAAATTAAGAAATGCTTTCTTAAGTGAAGGCTCGATAGTACCAAAGATCACTTAATTCTTTTGGAGATTTGCTTGTTCAGACCAAATGTGTGTACGATAATAATGAATAAATTATCTTTCTTAGAAATACAAGTATCCAAATACCCCACCGTCAAATTTCACTTTCAGGGAGTTGTCTTCAACAGCAAAGTTGATTAGAAGATACAACTTTTATTCTATCAACATAATCACAAATAGAGACGTGCAAATTGACCATATTTCAATCCTTCACTATTATATTTTATTAAGCAAGACAATATGCAAGTAAGATATGTATGTTCAAGACAAACATCCCTTCTTACCCGGTAATCCATTTACGCCCTGTACAAGAAAAATACAGGTAGTTCAAGAAGGTACAACCACATGATGGAAATGACAAGGAAGAAGTATTATATTGCGAACATAAAACTCTCAAATGTTCCACTCCACTAACAGTAAGAATCTAAGAATTGTGGACTTAATATATCAGAGTGAAATGGCAATGAAGAATTGGTCTTACCCTATCTCAACATTTAAAAGATTTTTACACAAATATAATATTAACATACATCTTTTATCAAAACAGCTAAAATTGTGACTTACTCAAGCACCAAAACACGTATTCAGTTGGAATCAGCAATTTTAACCCACAGCCGTCTGTGCATGGATGCGTTAAATGAATAGTGATCATGGCCGCCTTAAAAAGGCCAGAATGTAGTTTCATTGTTGGAATGCTTTATTTCATGTTGGAATTTCCTAATGTTCTCTGATAACTTTTTATAGTTTGTATATGTTTTTTTTAATAATTAATTTTTGCGGAAATAGAATTTTTTTAGATTTATTAAACGCGACTGCTTTGGTTATGAGTGGTGTCTTATTGAAGGCCATGGTGCCGATGACTTCCGTTTTAAGGCTAAATGTCCCGTTAGTCTAGTGTAAATCAGAGTCAATAGATGGCGCCACTTATGGAGCTGAATTTTATGCTGTCAAATCTCGATAACGGATATATTTATATTAATTATGAAAACGGATTTGTTCTTATTGAATGTACAGAATTTGAAACAATTGATAATAATTTTTTTTCTTAACAACCTCCCACATATTGTAATTGTATCTCTTGAAATTAAAAGTTTTTTTTGAAAAAGTCGATTATAGCGCTCATACGAATATAAAAAGGAACTCAAAACTTGTATAGGAATATCAATTGGTCAAGTAAAATGAAAACTGGGACACGGTGAATTCTGGTGCGAGCACTGATAGTAGGCAGAGTGTAAGTATCGCGTCTTATGGTGTAATCGTGCGGTGGGGTGGTGAAGGGAGGGCGGTAGGCAGTAGGTCGGTCGGCGCAGGTCGGTGCCAACTTTACCAACAACCAAACTTGATTGGTACAATTAAACAAAGGAGATTCCAATGGTTGGGACACATGGCGAGAATGGGGAAAAATTGATATCCTCATGCTTCTAGGGAAGGACATGTGGGAGGCAAGAGGGAGAGAGGTCTTAAAAATGGAAGGATGATGTGGAGAACGATACGAGAATGCTTGATATAAGTAGCTGGAGGATGAAAATGCGGGATAGAAAGATGTGAAGATGGATTGTTGAGGAGACCAAGGCCGTACACGGGTTATAGTGCCAGAAGAAGAAGAAGAAGAAGAAGAATTATCTGTTTAGTAAAACGTACTAAAAGTACAAGTAACCATGAAATGGCTATGAAACATTTTATGGTAAAAACTAATACAATTAAGTGTAATGTGGATGGTGAAGGGGGCGAAAAAAACAATTCCGCTTGTTAGTAAGAAGTCTGGTTATTGATGAAGACACGCAGGTAGAGAAATGTGATCAAACAAATACCGGTCAATTGGTGAGTTCTAATTTAATTTAATCAACGTCAGGTTCTGCTGCCTAGAGTATTGTACTGGAGCCTCTAGTCCAGAGACTAATATTAATAATTGTATAGTCACTTTCTAGACTTATTAAAAATGACTTATTAAATTACCATATAAATGATAAAATTATTAGATCAATTAAGTACTGATGAAAGTGATGTTATTTTTCGATTCTTAACTCGATTACAATTTTTTGCCTCGATTTCAAATTTATTTTCGTTTCCTGAAAACTCAATTATTTCAGAATAATGCTCAATAGCAAATTGCCATGTGGCGTGTGAATAAACTTTCGTTCACAGCTTGATCACAAATTGCCAGAAGGAAGCCATAACGAACAAACGGATGAAAATTCACTTGCCTAGTGGTGCTATACAACAACAGACGATGCGTAAAATTCATTCGAGAACATAAGTCTTTTAAGAATTTATTTGACTGCTTTGTTGCAACTAACAGTCACACATACTCTGCAATACTTCACATAGTTTACAATATGATTAGAAAGATGTGATTTACTGAAAAATCGATCATAAAATCTGTTTTTATTTCTTCCATGAGTTGCCATTTTTAGAAAGAGCGTTTTTATATCAATATAGTATTTCCACTCCTTGATGTCTTTAAAATGCTTTGTATGTTCTACATCTCTACATGAACTGGCCTTTTCGATCGCGTGTTATATTAAGTCTTTGGATCTTTAGGTCCATAACCATTGTTTTAATTTATATCCAATCGAACTGTTGTTCACTTTCCCCAAGCCCAACTTAAATAAATCCTGGGCCGCCCCTGATACTAATAGTCAAATACTCTGCATAGGTCATTCCCACACTTTTCAGGCAAATCCAATAGTTCAGCTCTTGCATTTCTCGTTGGATGTTCAATACACGATTGTAACATAGGAAACGGATTTTCCTAAGTGGTATACAAAGAATTTGGAGATCATCGGACACTGGAGGATAGGTCGCAGAAATGCAAGATGAATAATTTTCTGCTTAAAATTTACATTTTTTAACTCACAACTTCCTAGTACCTACTCGGGAACGGAAGTATGCGTCCTCTCCCAGTATACAGATCCGCCATTTCAGATGAATGTTGAACTTTTTCCATATTGTACCTCAGTCAGTTTACTAATCAATTTTATCTAATTATTTCTAATATTTCAATGTCTTTTCATTTCACTTCCTGTGAAATATATATATATATATATATATATATATATATGTATATATATATATATATATATATATATATATATATATATATATATATATATATTTGTTGGGGCTTTAGGGCTCGTCAACATCGAGGTCATTAGAGCCCATATTATATTTTAGCACAGTTCCCGAAGTATATTCTAGTAAACAAGCAGGAGAACTATTTACTGTTTGCCCATTTGCTTAAGTTTTTATTATTATGCATGAATCTGTTTTCGTAATAATTTTAGAAAATTTTACAAAGGTAAATTTATAGTTTCAGCTCAAATTTCACTTCCTCATCCTCTAGTTTGCTCAATAAATCACAAGTCTTCATGTAGTTTTTTTTCATCGATAGTTTGAAAATGAATCATCTAGAGGCATGTGTTTTTTCCCGTCACCTGTAAACATGTAGTCTTCTCGTAAAGTAAGAATAGTGGATTGTTAAGATGAATGCTTTGGAAAGAAAATTCTTTTAAAAAACTATTAAAAACAAGTGATTTTCACGTGAAGAAACTTTAAATTTTTTTGCGTTAGAGTCAGCAAAAAATGCTTTGTCGAAAGCCACGCATATTTTGTACCTTACAATGGTGAATTGCCTTTCCCATGAAGAAACTGTAAGGGTCTGCTCAGATTTGAATAAAAAATTTGACACTTCAAGTAAATTACAAATATGACATCTGGAAGTGATACAAAATTATGTAGCAAGGCAACGTCCTTGCTGAGGTAACAGGGAGTGAAGGTTGCATTCATGCATCTGTTATTGTTTGTTAGTCTTCGCTGTTGACGTATGGCGCGGAGTTGATCGGTAGGGTGGCCTCGGGCAGCAACTTAAAAGTAAGGTTTCTAACCCAAAAGCTCGGCTAATGCGGAGAAGCTGTCGTCCCGAGGTGGCCTGTGCCGCGGGATTCCATGCTTACGGGCATCATGGAACCTTTTGTGAGTGACGCTTCGCGCTCGAGATGATGGGTTGCTGACGCTCCCGTCATCTCATTATGATGACTTTGGCATGGTTTCCGGACTTCGTTTGGTATTAGAATATTAAGCTCTAATACAGGGTTTGAACCTCGAGTACCACCCGAGCCCAGAATAAGCAAGCTCACTATCCGTTTAGACGGCAGCTATTGTAGGTTGTATATTATAGTCATATTTTATAGATGATGTTAAAAGAGTTTGGCACCAGAACATTTCTATAGATTATGACTATCACTCTCCCTCCCACCCTCGTCGTCGTGCCACTCGCTAATCAACGCGTTTCCGCTCAGCGCGTGTGGTTGGGCGGCCGACGAACCACGCTACCCGTGCTGAAGTCACTTCACCCTTCCTTTTTTGTAACATTTCAAAGTCGGACCCTTACAAAACATATGAAAACAAAAATGCTAATCCAATGAACATAACCGAAATAATGTATGTTTTATCCAGTGGTAGAAGAACTAGCTTTGGACTAGCTGCAGTCTTACATGGGCGGGAAAGTCTATGGCCACTCGGCGGAGTTGATAGATAGCTTTGAACGCGGATCCACACATGGACGTCACTGGAAGATTCCATGACAGGGTGTCTTGGAATAGCAGTCCCAAGTTCTTGGCTGACTTCACAAACTCCAAGGAAACACCTCCATAGGTCACTCTAGGCGCGGTGGAGATGTCAACTTTCGATAGGATCTTCGAATACCCAATGATCATAGCCTTGGACTTGGCCATTTTCATGCCATGCTTGGTGCAGCACTTGGCCACCCACGCCAAATCCTCACTCAGCGCATGAACAGGCTCCTCTACACCATCGAGGTCGCTGGAACGATAGAACTGTAGATCATCTGCGTAGAACACATGCTGAGTACCCTCCGCGAATACTCTTGGCAGCGTGGTGATATAGATGATGAAGCAGAGAGCCGACAGCACTGATATCTGCGGGGTCCCAACGAGGACATCTCTCCACGACGACAGCGATCCATCCGAGCCTTTCACAGCCTGCTAACGCTGTGATAGATACAAGTCAAACCAGGCTAGCAGGTTCCCCTCCACACCAATGGATCGAAATACCGCCAGCAAGATGTCTCTTCTGATCAAATCAAACGCGACAGAGAAATCCACCATTACCGTGATTGTTACTTTCCGTTTGACCATTGCTGCTCTGACGTCGTCAAGAACCCTGATCAAAGCAGTCTCGGTCCCAAAACCAGCACGGTAGGCTGACTGCTTTGGGTCTACAACCCCGCTGCGGTCCACGTAGCCACTGAGCTCTCCATACACAATCTTGTCGAGCACTTTACCCATAGCACAAAGCAGAGATATTGCTCGAAAATCGCTAACACTCTCAGGTNGTATCTCGGGATAAACCCCTGTAGACAGGGAGTGATTGTAAACATGAGTCAAGACGGGGAGAATAGCGTCTGCTAGCATCTGCAAAATTTCGATTGGGATCCCATCTGCACCAATCGACGTCGATT
>NNCF01127987.1:0-18771 GCA_002313205.1 Laupala kohalensis
GGTCTCTGAGCTTTTCATTAGGTTAAAAAAAACTTTCCAAAATTAATTTATAAATCAATTAGTAAATACTATTACTATTAGCATGCCTTCAACACTGAATCCTAGAAAACAGAACAAAAATATTAGCAATAAGTTGAATTTATTTGATTTTACTCTGTGAGTTTTAAGATAACCAAAAATTTCTTTCTTGAGTACAACTTAACACATATTTTAACTTCTAGTTCATCGTTATAAATATTTTTAATATTATTAAAATATTTAATATTGTATTGATACATTTCTATTAAAAAATGCAACTGACACAATAGCCATGACAAATTTGAAATACATTAGTATTAGAAGTTGGCAAATCGGTGCAACAGTAGGGCTATACTAAAAAATAATGAAACAATAAATTGTTGTTTCATTAATATAAGAAGTATTAGTACAATATTTGTCCNTATTGCTTATTTACTTGCGACTTCTTCATTAACTTCATTTGAAATACACTGAATAATATTTTAAACTACTGCTATATATTTTATACTTATAGTTCATGTTGTTACTAGTTGATACTACTACTACTACTAATAATAAAAAAATAATAATAATTTGAGTTTATAAGAATGATAAATTACGCCGTTTTAATAGAAAACGAACAATGCACATTCGACTGCGAGAATTCTGTTCACAAAAAGGTAATCAGAAGTTCACACTACATCTAGAACACAAGAATATAGATAACTCTCTAAAGGGAGACACTGGTCGTCCCCGCGGGTGGTTCTCGCTCAGTTTACAAGAAATTTCTGAAGAAAGTAACCATTAAAGTATCTTATTAAAATAACATTCAAACTGTCTCACGTTGATTCAAACTTTCAAACTCCCACGCTTACAATAATCTTAAAATATTGCTGTTTGCGTGTAATGTTTTAAATGCATTATTATGGAATGGAATAAAAATATTAAATAGACGCAACAACTACCATCAGATAGAAATTTTCTTCTAATAATGCAAATAATAGAATTTTTCCAGACTCAAATCTTGAAACACAATTAAATATGAAATCATGAATATATCATAGTAAAATGGAAATGCATTTAAAAAATCGCAAAAATAATGTTTACAATATTCCTATTTGGAACAAAGTTATGTAGACAAAATTGGATAAAAAATTAAGTATTCACATCAGCATCAACACTCGAACACCTACATCACCGAAGAACTTGTAATGAGCTACATATAATAGCTTATAAAACATCTAAAGAGTATACCGCTAAAAGCATAATCTTAACAGTATTATTTGATTTAATGCAGTCATTCAGTCACGCATTTATTTATAATTGCATTTAACTTAAGTTTGAAAACTGAAATAAGAAATTACTCTAAGCTAACACAGAGCTAAGAATCAACAGTTTCAAACCTTCAACATTTGAAAATTCTTATATTTAATAACATAATGAAATAAACATAGATATATGCATTCAATATTTGCTTGCTTAATAATATAGGATTTATATAAACAGTAAAAAGGAACTGAACGTGTCAAGTTGTTACAACACGCAAATATCCAACTCATCGTGGCAGCAGGAATCTGTAACTTCGATTTAGGATTTATCTTTAAAGAAACAAAGTATTTTTGAGCGAAGTGTTTCATATAAAAGAAATAAAATTCAATTCTTTTTCTTTAATACATAACTTTTGAGTTTTTCATTACTTCATTAGAACGCAAAACGAAAGCAACGTTTTTTTTACGTAACGCGTCTGATAAAATTTTACAATCTTCAATATTAAATACGTTATGATGGAATGGGAATGTAATTACACAAAACATGGCAGTAATCATTGTCGGCAGACATTATTATTCTTCCAATATGTCGAATTACAGAACGTTTCAACAATTGTAAGTCAGCTAAATCGCGAGTTGATATCGCTTGATTATTGCCTTGAAGTATAAACTTATTATTTTAAAGTTTTGACACTAATGACATAAGTATTAATAAAAGTAACTGTTTTATGTAAATTAATTTAAAGATAAAGTATCACTGCTGTGCGCTCTTAATTTATATAATTTTCATATTCTGAATGGTTAGCATTATAAAGTTGGTGTAAATTAAACCTCTTAACGTAGTTTAATATTTAAGACACAACAAGCATTTAGCATATCCTCCGGAATTCACTAAAACATACAGACATTGTTATTCAGAACAACACTCTTCTTCGCCATGTCGCGATATGATACCGCTGTATCTAACTACTTTGCGGAGATGCTCATTCCGAGTTCTTTAAGGGGGATGCACACGGGACTAGTGAACATGATTTACTTCCAAATGATTGTCAGATCAGTAGCCATTGATAAGACTTTTGTATATTTTCTGAAAACAATTAGAGACAAAAATACATGTAAGTACTATTTTAATGGTCAGGTTGATGCGGGAAAACCGAAAAAAAGAGGTCATTAGAGCCCATTGGTCGATACTAGATAAAGTCCCAGACGGAACTTGAAAGAAGCAAACAAGCTATGCTCATTTCAATGATATCGGTAATATCTGAAGCATGCACTGTAGTTTTCTTATACTTTTCCTCCCTTTTGGAATATTATACAAATTTCACCGGAAGTCCACTCATTGAGACGATATTATTCTCGTCAGGTGCTGCAATAATATCCAGTTTTGTTTTACACTCTACTATTTTTTACTTCAGACGAAGTAAAAAATTACTCACATGTATGTTGTCCATTGAAAATATTTTTTGGGATCAATTACCTAAAGGTCACAATACGTTTATATTAGTGTTGGGAATGATGACTTTTCTTCATTGTATTATGCAGCTTGTTTTGCTTGAAATTGTTTGGAATGTTTCATTCGATAGGACCTTTTTTGCATTTTGGTCACATCTAATCATGAATGTGTCTATATTAATATTCATTATACTAGTTTCACGAATGAGCAGTATATTTACATTGATAAATAAGGAAATTTTTTCATTGGTACACTTAGCGGATCGGGCACATTTGTTGAAAAGTCGTAATAGATGTGAAAGTGTATCTTTTGGTTTATTTCAACCCAAGTACGAATATTCACATATCTCGACCAACGACATTTCATGGCTTCAACAAAAGCTGTGCAAAAATAGAAGGATGCATTTCATTTGTTTAGAGGTCTTCTCAACTCTGGAACAAATGTTTCAATTTCCTTTACTTATGTTCTATGTTTATGTGGTACAAATTCTCATCTCATACTTGTATTTAGTTCTAATGAAACCAGAGTTGTTACAAACTTTGATACAAATCTGGTCAACTCTTTTCTTTCAAATTTGGACTTTGGTGTTCGGAGCTATTGTGGCTGTCGTCTCGAGTAATGCTACAATGGCGGGCTGCGGAAGTGGATGCAAAAGAGAAGCGACTGCGCTGCTAGTGGGAGTTTCGGGAACTCCTTACCTCGAGCGTGAAGCAGCCTTATTTCTGTTGCAGCTGCGTAGTCACAAAATGAATTTCTCCACTGGAAGCATATTTACAATAGACCTTCGATTCAACTGTGGTTTGCTTGGAACTGTTATAGGTTATGCAGTAATAGTTATACAATTCACCGAGATAACTGCCGCGAAATTGTAGTCATATTCAATGTAATAAAATGCAGTATGTAATGATAATTTTTATGCCTATGTTAATTTTAAAGTACAATAGTAATTTATTTTAAATAAAATATTAAATATATTTGGAGAAACTGCGTGTTGGTGTTATAGACAAAATGTAGCTGTATTCTCGTGAGAAATTTTGTTAGTGAAATGTGGAAAAATTGTTGTATATCATATATCACCTGTATATGTAGTGCAAATTTAAATCAGAATTCAGTTATTAATAATTTCTAAGATATTATTTATTCTTTTAAAAAAGATTCTCCCTTCATCGTCTACCTTTTTTTTGTGTAAAATTCGGCAAGAATGCATTCCTTATTTTGTTTATTNATTTACTCTTTTCAAAAAGATTCTTCCTTCATCGTATACCTTTTTTGTGAATAATTCGGCAAGTATGCTTTCCTTAATTTGCTTATTCATCCTTTCAATGAATCACTCCAAAATTCAATCTGAAAAGATTTGAAAACTACAAAATTTATAAATATGTCTAAAATATTTATAGATGACCTGCTGCTTTATATCGTATCTCCTAAATATATAGAGTACTAATTGAATTTATGTTTTTTAATGAGAGGTTTAAGCAATGGTGGTAAAAGACTATTTTCAAAGTTGTGTGCGCAAAAAAATTGAATGTAAAGAAAGAACTGCCTACGAAATAAAAAATAGACCTTTTTATTGTAAAGTACATATGTCATCGATTTTTCAATAAAACGATATTTTTGTGAGTTTTGGAAGTCCGATGCAGAATCCCCTTTCGGATTCGGGTCAATGGAAAAAACATCTAAATGCCCTTATTGGATCGCTCTATTGAAATATACACCAAACTAAGAATATAATTTTTTACTGCCGTCACGAATTGAGTGTTATTTTGTCGTATAACGTTTATTCGATATTGTTTCGGATAAACGTTATACGACGTTTAGGATAGACGATTGTGGGTGTGTAGAAAAATGAATTATCGTTTTCAATCTTTTTAAATTCAGAATAAATTTTTTACTCCCTTGAAATGGAAAAGGTTGTCTCAATAATGTGTAATATTTATTTTCCCTATCAAAATATCAGTTAACTCAAGGAAAAATATTCTTGCCTGAGAAATTATCAAAAAACATGTTTGTTAAGTAAAAGAAATATTGGAGGTTCGTGATGTCTTTGTTATGGAGAAAGATTTTGTTCGTATTTTTGGGAAAAGTAATTAATAAGATATAACTCTCTTCATTAAAAATGTCTGAAAAATAATAACAAAATTAAACTGTACGCACAAAATTCTTGGCTGATATAGAATTATTTGAGCAATTATAAATACAACAGAAGAGTCAACAATTATTTCAATAGTTAGTCTTTTACACAAAACTTTCGAAAAAACTGCATGACATTCTCAAGAGTTTATTTTACTTGATGTGATTTAATCTAAAGGTGACAAGTAATTCGACGGAATTATCTTCGAAAAGTTTGTGGGAAATGTTCATGAAAGTAGATACCGATTAATTTCACATGCTTGCGATTAGTATTTTTATTAGGATCTGCTGATGTAAAGTATATATGGAGGTATTAGAATTATGGTATTTCATTACCGAAAAAAAATTAAACTTTTTTTTTCGTTTTGGTACATTGTGCCAATAAAAGCTTGTTTTTAAAAAGGTTGTCTATTTATAAGTTCTTAAACAATTTTTTCAGTATTTTGTTCCTAAGCCAGATAAAATGATGGTTAATGGGCTTGACATTTGGAGTACTACCTTTGACATTTGGAGCTGTTTTTTTTTTGTTTTGTTTTTTTGTAAGCACTGGTGACATTTCGAATATTCTCCATATTTTATTTATTAGACTCATGGTTTGAACAAAGCACCTTAACTTTGGAAAAAATATTATTTTTTTAAAGCACAATTAATTACATTAAACGAGTAAGATGTGACGAATTTTCCACAATTTTCCGTAATCAGTAATATGTTTTATTGTCTACATGTTTATTTAGTTTTTCATTTACGTTTCTCAATTCTTCTTCGCCTCGCGGCGCAGCGCTGTCTGTGATCCCATTCTTCCCCGTTAGAGAACACATCTGAATGAGATGCGCGTACTGCAATCCCCATCTCACAACCGTTATGCCGGCGCTTCACTTGGTGTTGCGAATTTGTGTGTTTGCAAACGCGGCCAAGTGTAGATGAGCTTTTTGTCTTCATTCTATGTATTTTCTCTACTGTGGCAAATACACAAACACGCGACCACCCGTATTTGTCATCTTGTCGGTTTTTAGTCCCACATCATAGGACTCAAATAAGGCAAATATTTGCGTTAACCGCCCATACCTGGTTTACAGTGTTTCGCTCAGAAAAGCGCGCATGATCGAGATTTGTGGATATTCTGATTCTTTAACCTATATTTTGACATTTCTGATAAAACAATTTCTTTAATATGGACTAGAACATTTATGTGGGCTAGGAAAACGAAACAGCATAAATGTTTCTTGAATCATATCAAATACATCCCGTTCATTATTGGTATAAGAAAACATAAGTGTGCGTTATTGGGTTATTTGCGTTTTCGGACCAGACATGTTTTGCATGTTTGTGATATTTGTGAATACGTCAAATATTAAGCCAAATACAGCGAATACGCTGCACAAATACCCCGACGCCAATTAAAGTGCAAACATCATGGACACTTTACTTGGCGTACAATTATAGAGCGGTGGGGAAGAGATTGCTCCCTCCACCGCCAACTATCTGCACGAAGAGTGTCATGAGCTGAACTCGTCTCCTGTACTGTTGAGGCGAAATGAGTTCAAGTGCGCCACTCTGACACTCGTGAGTCGCTTTTGTGTGATACATGACTCGCTCGTAATTGTTGAAGCAAAAAGAACTGTATTACTTTTACTCGTGACAGTTTACAGTCTGGCCCTATTACATTAGCCACTATTGGCGGGGTTCGACAACTAGTAAATAATTAAAATCGGCCCTTTTTTACCTCATTATCTTTAACGTATTGGTCAATATTAAAACGCAAGTTTTAGGGTTGTTAAAAACTTTTCTTTTAATTTTCACATTACATATAATTTTTACATTTTCAGTCTTTGCTTTGATGCAGAAGAAGAGCAATTCTTAAGTGTCCAGTCAAATATATTTTCTGCTACGTTGTTTATTGTTTGTAGATGGTTTATATGTGATCTACTACACTTTTTGAAGGAATATAGGTCTGTTCTTTGTGCATTCACAGCACTCAACAAGGTATCACCCTGCGTGAATAACCTTTGTTCGTTAACAACATTGTATGAATCGCCATGAGAATATATTGATTGTCTATAACAATATAATTTATTCAGCGAAAGAAAGTGTTTTTGTAAGAACGAGATAAACAAAAAAATAAATAAATTTTTTTTCTATGAATTTCAAAATTCCCTATGGTCACCAGAAAGACACGTTGCTTGATAGAATAAGCCGGAAAGCAAAAGTTTTAGTTACAAATTTGAGATTGGTAACGGACTTATTTATTCTGCATTAGGTGCCAAGCGTCTATAAACTATGCATTTTCTTCATTCCCTTCTTCATATTCTTCATCTCCTTCGTCATGCTCTTCATCTTATTTTCTATATTTTTCTTCTACAACATTATGATCTTCTTCCTTCAATCTGTGTACACTATCATGTGCCCCATCTGTTATTTGCACTTAATAAATACATGTAAAATATCCATGTCATAAAAACCGATATGTGATTTTCATGAACCAAATGCAAGTATTTTAACACACAACTTCCTAGTACCTACTCGTGGAGGAGTGTTTGCAACGTCAACAGCCAAGTGAAAATTGCGACGGACCGGGACACGAACCTGGGACCACCGACTCTGGCCACGGGTGTGCTATCCACTACACCACCAGCCTCGACTCCCAAGTCCGTACGCAACCTCCACCTGGCCTGATCAAGTGAACCTGGGTCACATCCCCCTTTAGGATCCCCAATATGCATCCGACGCTTAGTTACGCGAAAACCAGGCTTAAGAGCTACCTGCATTGGAGTCGCCTGTGATCACTTATCTCCTGAAGAGGGATGTGACCCAGGTTCACAGGATCAGGCCAGGTGGAGCTTGCGTACGGACTTGGGAGTCGAGGTGGGTGGTGTAGTGGTTAGCACACCTGCGGCCAGAACATGCGGTCCCGGGTTCGAGTCCCTGTCCGTCGCAATTTTCACCTTGCTGTTGACGTTGCGAATGCAAGTAGTTTGTCAGACGCATCAAACAATAAAAAGTAGTATTTCACTATATAAGAACGCGCTTAAATCAAACTTCCTGTTAGAAAGGCAAAATATTTATCGCGCGATATCAGTTAAGGATCGATATATTCTATAAAATAAAAACTTATAAATAATTTTGAAACTAACTAGTGTAAGCTAATTTCATAGAATATATTAATGTAATACGTATGATTAAAATTACTTCTTACTCTAATCTAATACATTAAACATTAGTATTGTCAAAGAATAATTGATGTGGCATATTTGTGTCTATTATTTCCACTTAACAAATTAATGAAAATACATTTCATTGATTTATTTTTCACTCGAATTAATTCATACTAACACCTCGGGAAATGCTCTTTTATAATAGCTACCACTCTCCGTATTATAACATGTTTTAGTTTCTTCTTGCTGGCACGTATTATTGTGAAAAATAATAATGGCCTATCACAGGAATATGTTATGTGGACTCCCTGCTTTACTCGTTGTAACCAATTGTTTGGGAATTGGCCCATACAAGATGACGTCGCTGACGAAACTTGAAAGAAGCAAACCAGCTTTGCTTATATCAGTGATATCGTTAATTTTTGAAATATATGGAACATGTTACTTGTCTTATAATTCGTTTAAATATTATTTCTCAAAAGTTCCTCTGGTCGAAATGTTACTGTTCTCGTCATCAGCAGCCATATTTTCAAGTTTTGTTGTTTATTGTACAATTAGTGGCATGACTTACAACTTCAGGGAAAGTAAAAAGTTGCTGAAGTGCATGTCTTCGTTTGACAACACTATGTATGGTAAAAGAATTGCAGGTCGAAATTGGATTATTTACGTATTTGGAGTTACAGTCTGTCTATTTTGTGTCGTGAAATGTGCTTTTCAACTGGTAGGTCGGTCTAATGATTATTTTTTTGCAATTTGGAACTTTTGGTCCTCACTTATCATGAATATGACTATATTTATATTCCTTGTACTTGTATCATCCGTCAGGTCTATATTTCAATTTATTAATAAAGAAACAATAACAATAACACGATCATTGGTAAACTTTAAAAAGCCTTCAAGATTTTTTCAAAACAATAATAATGGAAATAATAATAAGGAAATATGCTTTGGTGACTTTATACCTAATCATCTAAACTCACGAGTATCTAATGTTGATATTTCACATCTGCAGGGAAAAATATCATGTCTTAGAACAATGCATATCATGTGTTTAGAAGTACTTTCAATTCTGGAGAAAATGTTTCGCTTTCCCTTACTTATATTCTACTGCTACGTTGTGCACAATCTCATATCATATTTGTACTTAGTGTTAGTGAGACGAGAAATGCTGCAAACTCCGATGCACATCTGGTACACGATTTTCGTCGAAAGTTGGCTTTTGGTGTTTGGCGCCATAGTGGCTGCAATCTCGAGTAATGCTACTATGGCTGGCTGCGGAAGTGAATGCAAAAAAGCAGTAACCGCGCTCCTAGTAGTGGCTTCGGGATCTCCTGACCTTGAACGTGAAGCAGCCTTATTTCTGTTGCAGTTGCGAGGACATAAAGTGAATTTCTCTGCTGGAGGCATCTTCAAAATAGACCTTCGATTCTATTGTGGTTTGCTGGGAACTGTTGTAGGTTATGCTGTTATCGCTATACAGTTTGCTGGAATGGAAGACAAAAAGTGATAACCATTGTTAGTCTAATAATGATAGTAAAGATTTTATTTCTACTTTAGCTATGTAGCTGAATATTAGCTCAAGTAATATTTTGTGATTCAGTACAAAATGTATATCTAAAATGTTTTCAAAATATTAAAAATGATATTCATGAGTTTTGGTGGTTTTTAATTTTTTTTTGTACCGAAACTTTCTACCTTTTCTTGATGTAAATAGGGAAGAAATGAAAGCTTTTTGATTGTACTTACAAGGGAATATAATAATCTACCAGGACTCGCCTTCTTGAATTGGATCTGAACGTTTAACTGGTAATAATTCTTGCCTCAACGAGGTTAGAGGTCACGTTGATGGGTCCAATAAAGTGCTTCTTATAACGTAACTTCCTTTGACATACCTTTATCTATCCTTTTCTTCCATCACATGCTCCCTCGAAGGAGGGGAGGAAACTCCAAAGACAAGAGAAAGAAAACAAAGATTAAATCGGCAAAAAAAGACTCGATATAGTGCACGCTTTTAATGGAGAAAAGTAAAGTGGAAGCCAGGGTGAAATCTTCAAGTCAATCTCGTCTAAGTGAACGATTATGATGTGAGGTATAAGATTTTCCTCCTTGCTCGAGAAACCATGTTGAAATCAAGGAAAATCAAGGAAGCGTGTCCTTTTTTTTTCATGTATAATAGCATGGCCACCGACATTCAACATTCCATAGATTTATACTCCTGAAACATGCCAATTATATTAAGTGCACATACAGATTTTATTGTGTAGCTGTAGCATTCTCACACCAAACTGACTAGTAAATCAAAGTACTCTGGTTCGAATACCCGATCTTCATTGAGAAACGTTGTAGTGGAATCTCCGATGCGTAGCGAGAAACGAACTATCAAAATATTTTGAACAATCTTGTAAGCAGACTTATTTATACACTCTCGCGTCTTTTTAACAGCTGCTCTCGAAACATCGTGACTGTTTATAAATCAGTCTACTTACAAGGTCGTTCAGAATATTTTAATAGAAATATGATAGTGGATGATAATATTGTCAATAATCTATTAATCTATTTTAAATGTAGGAACAGGAAAAGAAGATGGATAAAGTATTCAGAAACCTTAATACATTGGGGAATGTAAGTTTGAAGGGGTCAGTAATTGGAAATATCGCGGAGTAAATGTTGACTACGCCAGCATCTAGCTAAATGAAAGATAGTGTAAGACTTAATAAATTACGGCATGTGTTCTAATTATGCCATGTCCAAAGTATGTGGGACGAAAGAAATCTTAATTACACCTTTGCTAGTAAGATGATTATCAAAGTTTACATTCAAAAAGCAAATTAGAGTGAATAAATTGGATGGTATTAATACGACAGACTAAATTGTATTCTGACAAGCTATGTTCCCTGAAAAATATAGGTCACTGAAAATGCAAATGATTAATTTTACAATAACAAAAGTTCAGATTTTATTAATATATTTTCTCATATTTCATTTATATTGAAAAAAAGATGAATTATTACAACCAACTAGGTAAAGTCTCCTTATCTTTGGTGAAGTTTAGTTATTAAGCCACAATATTTAATCGGAGTGTCGGGTAGATTTTTTATTGCTTCACAATAATATCTCTTCCTCTCCAAAATAAATACTCAGAGGTTCGAATAACAAGGTTTATTATGGAAATAAGGTCGTCGTGATGTACACAAAGGATAACACCACACGACGAACGACAGGCGTTGAAAGTTCAATGTGAATTTGTGCCTCGTTCTCGTAACTCAAGACTGGCTTCAGGTTAGTCGGTGGTCGAATGTAAGGAGTTTCCTTCTTCGTCGTTAGATGGCACCGCTGGTGGTGTCAGGTTGTATCTAGTCGACGAAGTGCAATGTTCTGGTGCGTGGTGGCGCTTCCGGTTGAAGTTAGCTTCGTGTCTCTGAGCGGGTCCCAGGGCTGGCCGCGAGATAACGCTTCGTGACGACTCTTGAAATATTTTCAATCACAAATTTCGAAGATAGAATTTCTTCGGCACTTGATGTGTGAAATCGTTCTGTCATCAGTTTCAACTTAGAAGAATTTCTGAGGTCGGAGAATATTTCAGTCACAGGTTTCGAAGATAGAAAATTTTTCTGAGGGGTTGAGTTTCTCGTGAGAGGTTATCGGATTCGCGATGTGAACTCCTCGAGATATTTCAGCAGAATGAAATCTTCGTTGCCTTTAGCTATAAGCTAAACAAAGACAAGCGACGAGCGTGACGACGTAATACTAGAGCGAGGCTCGTCTATTTAGAGATAAACGAGGGGCGTCTTCGTTGCACGCGGCACGCGTGTGTATCAAGGAGTCTTCCACTATTGACAATGTTAGGATTCTTTGGCGTCGTATGCTGATGATGTCTTGAATGTTTGATGATCGTCATAGAGACCAGTATAGACAATATGGCGCATCGTCGTATTATTCGTCTTTATGTAACTCTTGTTTTATTTACGGAGTTGGTTATTTGCATTGCTCCGTATTTGTAAAATTTGTGCTCCTACAGGAGATTTCATAACAAAATTTGTTTCAAAATGATTTTTCTAAATAATATTGTACTAAAACTCTAGTTCTACAGAATTCGTATTGATCAGTATATTCATATTGTGACTTTATTGGTTTGTTATTACCTAATAACAATATAAAAAAATAATTGTTGTAAAAAAATTTGTTTATTTTCAAAAGTCAAATATAATTCTAACTAATTACTAAGGGAAGGGAACCGAATACTTACTCCTATGGTAGCCACTCACAATGAAAACACAACAATCTGGTGTTCGAGCTATGAACAAAACATTTTATTATTTATACTGACGCTCAATATACAATATACACTACACTGGAAAATTATTACAACACTACACATAACTTCGCCTACTGCGCTTGTAATGTACTTTTACATGGTACTCACCACTCGCATTTTTAAATGGAGGTTCCTCTGTTCTTTACCCCCTCCCTACACTTAATCACTTTAATTGTAGCACACGGCCTGCTGACATTTATGTCACAATTTATAGTTCACAAGGCCAAAAATAATATTAAAATTCCCTTCTACACTCTTACACACTACCCAAGCTGTCTGGTGATGTCGGACGAGATGGATATCTCCTCAATTTTGTGTTCATGATTCAGAAACTCGTTTTTCGCGCCACACTAATGTTCGTTCCTTTATTTTCTGTCTAAGCGATCTTTTTTATTCCAATCACCTTCTATGTCCGCCACATTTTGGAGTTTCCCGACTCACTTCGCCTTAATTTGCTTTCGTCTTTAGCCAAATTTAATATTTTCAACTACTCACTGTATTAGTGCGCCTCGCATCTCCTCTGACGGATTACAGTGGCACTTCCCTTCGATTCTCTAAGCTATGACGATACTTGCTGATTGTCTGAAATGACCTTTATTGGCTCATTAACTCCTAAAATGTTATGTCTTCGCATTGTTTGAATCGCTCACTCGTTTGACCTAACTTGTGGCACTGTACGAGTATTATTAGGTATTTCAATCACCCGTTTTCTGTTGCCTCACTCTACAAAAAGGAAATCTCGTAAATTTGTCACTGGCTAACTCGATAAATAAATTGTTACAATTTTATCACCTTCTGTCTCAGCAAATAACGGTCGCTAATCATTACAATGCAATCGAACAACAATAAACTCTCGCAAATTCGTCACTGTCTAACTCATCAAGTGAATTGTTGCAAGTTTCTCACCATCTGGTCTCAACAATTAAACTGATGCTAATTTTTCACTGTCTCACGTTCACATAATACACTGTCTCAAAATGTTTTACATCTCAACTGTCACAAATACACTCTCCCAAAATTTTTCTCATCTCCTCCCACAACTACACACAGCTCAAATTTTTTTCCTCTCTTCTCCACAACTACACACTGCCAAAAATTTTCTCCTCTCTCCTCACTTTGCCTCTGTGCCCTAATTTTTTATAGATAATTTTGCGTCACGTGACGTTCCCCCTCTTAACAGTCCTTGCTTCTGCTGCCAGGTCTCGGTTCTTTTCAGCCTCTTAATTTTAATTGGTAGTTTTCGAAAAGATGTATTTTGTATTTTCCTGTTTCCAATCATTCCATTTGACTCCTCCCCCCTTGATATTTCATTGGCTGCACCCCCCTCTCTTTACTTCTAAGATTCTTTCCCCGAGATGAAAGTCTGTCGGCCATTTTGTTATTTTTGTCCCTCTACATCTGCGCGGGCGGTATGCTTCTAAAGATCACGGTTTTATTGTTTTATTGCTGGGCGGCATTCGACATCGTCGCTTTCTAGCTAGCACTTGTTCTGAGCGTCGGCACTTCTTTTTGAACCCAAATTTTATTACATTCTTTTGAATTTTTGCTACCGTGTGTTGTGGTTCCAAAATTTTACATTTCTAAAGATTCTTGTTAAGACTTTCTTTTAGGATTCATGTCCCCCAAGAGACCTGTGTCGCGAACCTTTTTTTTTGTTTGCCGCTTGCCTCGAAAGTAATATTATTTCCCACGTTGCTTTGGGAAATAATATTCCCTAACATCCGCCCTCTTTCTTGAAAGATTCGTGTTCAGACCAGCAGGTTACTAAAACAGGTGTCCTGCTTCCTATTTCTTTTTATATTTTTCCAAATAATGGTTTTTAATGCGTTTTTGTATTCCAAAACTTTCTAGTAGGCTTTTTGATGTAGCACCGCCTTGCTAAGCCTCAGACCACCCAAGATTCTTTCAGCGAGCTCCCATATTGACCCATGCTTTTTATGTTAATATTTTGAGAACGCGTGATTTAATTATTAATCAATTCAATCCACGGTCTCAATATAAAATGTCGATAATCAAATAATATATTTGTTCCTCAGATATGAATTGTTAAGGAGTTACCGAAACATATTCTGTAGGAAATCATTCCTATTTAGATGACGCTACTCAAGAAAAGTAATATATGAATGAACTGCTATCGCTGGGAAACATGTTATTCTCAATACACAATAACAACAATTACTTAAATAGAAAATAGTATAATCATTTAAAATCACAAATTTCTGAAGAGAAGTTATGAATTCAAGTAAGCAACTTCTACAGCGATAACTTCATAACCAAACACAGTTATGTAAGCCACAGTAGAATTGAAGGTCTATTTTGAAGATACTTCCAGCAGAGAAACTCATTTTGTGTCCACGCAGCGACAGAAATAAGGCTGCTTCCTGTTCCAGGTCAGGAGTTCCCTTAGTCTCCACTAGGATTGCTGTTAGAACTTTTCGCGACCACTTCCGCACCCCGACTAACATTGCTCGATATGACAGCCACAATAGCTCCGGGTACCAACGTCAAGCTTTCGATGAAAATCATACACACAACATACGTTGGTGTTTGCACAATATCCCAATACACGAACAAGAAGTACGAAACTGAAAGGAGGTAAACTGTACAACATAGGTATAAAAAATAAGTAAAAGAAAATTAAATATTTCCTCCATATTTAAATCTACTTCTAAACATTTAAAATGCATCTTTCTCAGAGACGAAAGCTTATGGTAAAGCTGCGAAACGTCATTGATCGAAATATCTGATTTTAGATGATTACATTCACTAAAACATATACTCCTGTTTTTCTTGTTGTGTGACAATTTACTTTGATATTCGTAGTTTGGTATTACTTGTGCTTATAAGAATAATTCCCTATTGATAAAATTAAAAATACAGCTCATCAAGAGAAATGAATATAAAAACCGACATATTATTGACCAAAACTGGCATTAAACCACAACATATTCCAACCACAACATATTACGAACTGAAAACATGTCTACGGTACACCACAGACATTATTATCCAAATAAGAAGAACATTTTCTGATTTGCGGGGTTTATACCATAAATTGTGTATTCAACCGACGACATTCATTTCAACAACTTTTACTTCGTCTTAAGTTGGTAGTCATTCCACTCATTGTAGTGGATCAAAGAAAACTGGATAATATGGCATTTGTAGAAGAGATTAAAAATACTTCAATCCGAAGTATTTTAGAATCAACTTCAAATACCTCGCATAATAGAAGAAAGAGATATATTCTTCAAAATTTAATTTCATTCATGTATAAGCATAGATGTTTCTTTCTTTCAAGTACTGTCGCAGATTCATCGTGTTGGTTCAATTCGCAAGCAGTTGGTAACAACTAAATTTTTCTTAGGATACTTTATTATTTTTTCCTTCAATTATATTATTCTCGCCACCTTCAATGTCTGTGAATGTAAACTACTGTGACTCTCATTTTCTCGCACTCCAAACATTTTCTAAAATGTTAATACGAATTGCAGTGAAAAATAAATCAATAAAATGTAATTTACTAAATATGTTGAAGGTGAAAGACAGAAATAAATGTGACATATTCGCTGATAGTATTGAAAATGTTATGTTTGTTAAATGACTAAAGCTTCACCCATGTGTATGAGATTAATAATTATAAAGTACTACTACCATATATAGTGTGTGCTGAAGAGCTGGAATGATTTTAATATCCTGCAATAAACTTGTTTTTCTTCTTGTTAATATATCGAAATTTATAATACTCTTTTTAATGTATTTGAAACAATTCATTAACGTTCTACATTTATAGTTTAAGATAATTGAACACACTATTGATGAAATATATGAATAGGAAAGGATTAATATTAAACATGATTATTCAGAAGCTCTTCACAAGTGTTTGATGTCCTAGGTACCCTCTTGTTTCCGACTATAATAACAAAGGAACGAATACTTATGATCTCTCACTATAATTGTAAAAGAATCGCGAGGGCCTGGTCAATAAAAGCAATTTCTTTTATAACTTGCCAATGTTTCGGTTTTATTTAAAATCTTCTTCAAGGCTAACTAAATTAATAGGTGACTATTACTATCAGAAACAGACATATTACACATGCAGAAAATCATACATAATATTACGAACAAACGATATAATATTATATCTCGTTAATCAATTATAGACAAATCGTGAGAGATCTGACAAGAAACTCCATCCTACTATGTGGTATTCTTTACAGTATATACACTGTATATCTTATGACGAATTAACAGTGAGAGTAAAAAACGGATTCTGCCTACTCATATACTTAAAGTACATCTCATCCTCCTGGTGCCGAGGCCAAGAAATTGCGAAGCTCTACTCTTCGCGAACCCCTTTGAAATCTTCGGGGCCTGTTGCGGGACAGTTTGACATTATATACTTAGTTATCACCATCATTTAAGTTATAAACTTGAACACATGGTTGTTGTTTTTTTCATAGGTTAAACCGTGCCTTTATAGACAGTTAAAAACATAGATCAACATTTATTCAATACGTCTATTCTTTATTTCTTCCGTTATGTTCAATGTAAAGAAATAGAGAAAAGAAGTATTGATTAAATGTAGATCTGTGTTTTTGACTGTCTGTAAAAACATGGTGTAACCTATGTAAAATATTGATCAGACAGTCAGAGAAAGTGTAGTTGAGTACATATTATACACAATGTGTAAATTGTAAAATTGTACAAGATCTCCCAAGATTTGTCTATAATAGATATTATATTGTTTGTATTATTAAATTGCTTGTCTGATGCATTAACATCCGTTCCCGTTTCTACTGCAACGAATTACCATCGTGGCCCGAGTTTTTCTCAGGTTTTACTTTCGGGAGAGGTGGATTGTATATACAACCTCTCTTGACTCTTTGTATAGGGGCGGCGGTCTCGTTAAAGCTATTGTAATGCTTTATCTCAAATGCAGGGACATTTTAATAGTTACGATTTGTAAACAATATTTTCTGAATAATTAAAGATTTGATAGTAAGTGTTTAAGAAATACACTTCTTTTATTTCATTAACTGCAAATTTGTTGGAATTCTGTTGATAGTATAACTCGTAGTTCACTGCTTCTAATCGTACCTTATGGATGTGTTGCTGAAATGTTACAAATAAAAATTACAGATTAGAAATTTGTCACGTGAATGCAACTTAATCGTAATTATTGTTAAAATTTTCAAAACTATGACCTTGGATGTACCCAAGATTAAACAACGGGAAACATTCTGAAGAACAACATCTTTTAAACATCTTCAAGACATCTAAAGATATTCCAGACAATTAATACATTCCTAAAATAACATCTAGATATTTTGCGTTGTGTGGATATACAATACTACGAATTATATATTTTATTAAAATAAATTAAATGAAAATCATTTGTTATTATTTTATTTTATTCTAATTACATTTCATGATATTTATATAATTTGTAATTATTTAGAAATAAAATTTTGGTTTTAATTTCATTTCTATGTATTTTCTTAGTTATTGACTCATCTATAGACCGAATGTGGGTGGTCATAAGATTCTGAACAGAAATTATACGGCAACTATAAAAATAAACGGAATTAATATGTCAATTCAAAAACCATTAGCAAGTTTTCATATGAATGAAATTTGAATATAACAAAGACAATAGATAAGGACCACCACCGATCACTCCAGCGAATCTTCCTACCCAATTAAACATACCTTTTTACTCTTATTTCATTACAATGTAGCAATACGTAGTATTCCAATAGATAGTTCTCTCTTCACAGGGATTTGTCGCTCCAAACAATTTTTATGTAAGTGTTTTGACTAATTTCTTCTCAAATAGTATCACGCTTTTATGTAAAGCGTGATAACATACCAATAATTAAAAGAAACAATACTTGTTGATATCATTCAGTTTAAATATCGCAAAAAAATACATAATACCCGTAAATGCTTAAAATTTTCCATTATGATGAATTAAAACATTACCGGTATAAGGGCAGTCAGCAACATATATTTTATGTTAGCGTATCTACAGAATATAATGGGCAAAGTAATTAGAAATCGATAATTTACGATAAGTAATTACTAACTAGTATCATTTGGTTTGAAACGATTAACGTATATAAGTTAACCCGCACTGAATACTAAATCAACATTCAGTCCTTTTTGTTGACACGTAGATATGAAAGAAATGAAGATGTCCCCTAGAAATTCCTTTCGTGGATTCAATGCATTGCTCATTATTACCAACTTTCTGGGAATTGCTCCTTACAAGATAAAGTCAATAAGTGTACTTGAAAGAAACAAACCAGCTATGATTATATGAGCGATTTCTTTAGTTTTTGAAGTTTAAGTCTTTGTTTTTGACTACTGTGCAGAAGTTTATGAAGAGTTCTTAAATAAGACTCGCATAGAGGTGTTGGCAATCTCGTCTTCAACAGCCATATTATCTACTTT
>NNCF01127987.1:19921-48820 GCA_002313205.1 Laupala kohalensis
CCGTTTAAAGAAAGAGAAACCTGGGGTAAAGATTTTGTGATACTATTGTGAAATGACGTAGACACTGTTTTGTCGGTGTTTACAATGAGACGATTTGCATGGAACGAAGTCGAAATGTTAGACAAAACTTTTTGAGCATTGGCGTGTTTACATAGTAAATTAGTGTCATCAGCAAAAAGAACCATTTTGCAATCTGATGTGGATGATGACATGTCGTTCACATACAATAAAAATAGTATAGGGCCGAGAATTGATCCTTGGGGTACTCCGCAAGTAAGTGGCTTTGTTTCTGAAAGACAACGCTCAAGTATTTTATTTTTAGTATAGGATACTTCTACCTGTTAATATCTATCTTTTAAATAAGAAGTTAGCCATTGATGTGAAAGTCCACGAATACCTTAAGAATGCAATTTGGAAAGGAGAATTTCGTGTTCGATGACATCGAATGCTTTGAATAAGTCAAGAAAAACACCCTGAGGATTTTCTCCACTGTCTAGAGATGTGGTAACATCGTTTAAGAACGAAAATATGGCGCTTGTAGTGGAAAAGGATTTCCTAAAACCGTGTTGATCGTCAGAGAGAATGTTATATTTTGATAAAAAATCTAGATAACGCTTATAGAACAATTTTTCTAGGATTTTTGAGAAAGTGGGTAGTAGAGATGTCCTGCGATGTCTGTTATTCAGACAGCTGTGATGCTTGTCCTGCTGTGTTGGCTTCACACTATACACTTTACCACGACAGTTTTGATGTTCCAATGTACGACATTTCGGGAAAATGGTCGTGGTTATCGCAGAGATTGTAAATCGAAGACATTTAGAAATTAGCGCTGATAAGCTAACTGAAAGAATTCTGCTTATATATGAACGTAATGACAACATTGTGGCGAAAAGTGGAGTGTTCGAAGAGTTTTGTTTGACGATCTGTAATATAATCTTAAATGTCAAATAAATTCTATTTGTGATACTTTTCTTTAAAGTGATTTCTTTTCTGGATTACTTGTTTTCGCCAATAATTTGTTTTCATAGTTGTTGTTATCTTAAGGTTACTCAGCTGCATCACTTAAAAAAATGTATAATTAGTCGCGGAAATAATAGATAACGATTAATACAAGGTTCAGTTTGCAATCTATTTTAAATTAAATATATTAACTGATAACACTTTGTTGCATTTCTGAATGAACTTTTGTTCAATTAAGTTGCTTTTAATCAAGATAATTATAATAAATAAATAAATTTGAATAAAGAGTGCTTATTAATTACGAAAGCGAAAATATTGTTTTCATCGTCGGCGACCGCCAGTGAGCTAGCTTCCAACAGTAATTGTATCATCCAGGATTACATGTTTCAAGTAAATAGTATTTCGTTTGCTTGAGCGATAATCCCATTTTCATCAGTGCTAATCCCATTTCGAACGATGGGCTATTAGTTGTCACACTCAAGGGACGTGTCTCAAAGCTCTCATTGGTTGACACTCCAACTTTGCATTCAAAACTGCACGAAAAATAGAACATGCGCTATTTCCTAGAATACAGCGTAAACAACAATGACGTCACTTTCTGTCACACGAGACTGGACGGCAGACTTTATGGAACTATACATGTGAATTTGGAGCACAAAATGTATCGTGTGAAGCGAGCTTAAGAGCGAACAACGTATGTGACGTCATATTAGGACAAGAAGGTGGCTCGGGTGAAACATTGCTCGTTTCGACGCAGGCAGTGGAGGACATAATTGGCTGCGATGCCGACTGCAACGTCACAGAGGTTACAGGAGCGAGTGCTGGTTTGAATGAAACACAAACATTAATCAATATAAACTTTACTGTCAAAAACCAGTTGCAAACTGCATATGACGCAGTGGGGGATTATAAACTACGTCGTGAGTTAATATCCGAAAACAAGCAAGGTCCCAAGGGCAATGACGAACTTAATATTTATGAAAAATATTTTTAAAATACGTAGTTACCCGTTTATCATACCAAAATTAAGAGTAGATAAAATTTTCAGTAAACATTCATAATTATAATTTGAAATATGTTAGATACTTCAACTCGAACCCTGTGATGGGAGACTACGGAAAGCCTTCAAACCGAATGTAACGATACACAAAAGTAGCCGTTTGCGTATGTATTCGCAAATCTGAGTTTATATCATCAGTTCCGATCACATCTAAGTGGGATTATTAATTCAGACCCGGAACCTCGAGTCGAGGACTTCGTCAACGAGGCCTTTGATCCACGTAGTTCCCCGTCGTGGACTTATTTTACTTTGATACACACTCCTTTAGTAGTAAAGATATTCTCTGGTAACGATACTACAATTCCAGTATTATTTGACGCTTGTTGTGCAAATCATTGCAATGCATCTAAAGAGCATCGCAAAGCGCCATCGCAATGCCTCGTCAATACGATTTTTTTTCTTTGCCATTTAGTAAAGAATAGCTCCTTACAATCCATCTGTCGTGATTTCATCTCATTGTTACAGAATGCAGTAAAGTTTTAATTTGGTCATGCATACCTGTTAATTACTGAACTGCAACAATAATAAATTGCTGAAATGTTAAATATTTGTGGATTTAAATTGGAACTTTTTCATAACAGACTGCTTGATCACAACCAATTTGTTCGCAGATTAAAGCATGTTAGCTTAAATTGTTTCTAAAACTTTTCGCATAAATTCCGTTTTAGGGTGGCAATGATAATGCAAATTATCGCGATTAACGCGCGGTCATACAAATAAGGCCTCTCTGGTCATATTTTATTAAATTTGATGGAACTTTTAGAGAAAAAGGATTTCTTATCGAGAGTTCCTTGTTTACTGACTGTACGAGTTGACGAATGGGAGTGAGTTAGTATCCCAAGATAAATTTTTGGAGGAAAGTGAATGAAGAAAAATACATCTATAACTCCATGGTTTACTCCAAATATATGCATATATCTATTTTTGTTAGAGTACATTAACAAAATACTGCATGTAAACCAATAGATTGAAGGAACTAGCGGAGAAAGACGGATTCTCTCGCTAATCTATAATGTCTACAACAAGATAAATTTTGTTTCCGCTAATCAGAGAAACATATTATTGAACTTACAAGGTCAATGACTTCACTTGAATATACCACCTTATACTATCACTAGAGTTTTATATCGTCACATTAATTCAATCACAGGCAAACTTCATTTGGAATATTCAGAATCCAAGTGTACAATATTTTATATAATATATTAAAATGTTTCGTGGTGAGTTGCATAATAGTAATATTTAATATAAACCCATTCATTTATTGTCAAATTAAAAAAAAAAGATCCTTTCTCGTTCCCTCACAGAAATAACTGTACAAAGAAAACCCTTAACGTAAAGTACCAATAAGTAGAAATCAAATGAAATGGACTTGGTTTTATTGTCTTGTGATACCAATATAATTCTTCATTATCTGGTAGTTAGTTTGACCTTCATATGAAAAGAAATTTGTTCACTGTGTATTGTATTGGAGCTAACTAAAACAATGTCGAAATTCAATTTTAATTGCCATAAGTTATGATTCATATCGAAAAATTAAACTGATCCATCTAGAATACCAAAAATAATGAAATCTACTAAAAACAAAAATGAAAACCATAAACTATGCCTAAAGAAATTTATTGCTCAAAGTGTTTTATTTACATTTTTAATGTCTTTGTGATGTCACACTTTTCTTATACACCTCGTTGCTTTCGTTCATTATAGTAATATGTCACTGACTAATTCACTTGTTGCGAAACATTTTTTCATTAGGGGTAAGTAACCTCGAATATCAACAATTTTTGAAGTGCCTCTGAATAACCATCTTTATCATTCATCCCTTCCTCACAATAAAATATCTCATTTACTTCATACTCGTATATAGTTTCCATAGTCTACGTCAGTATGCAAAAATTTTCATCAAGTGTATCAAATAAATTAATGAAAAATTATAATTTTCAAATATTGTGATATCAAAGAGAAAAAGAATATTATCAGAGAATACGCCAAACATTTCAACACCTCAGAACGCACAAAAGATGAAGAGAATACTATATCTCTAGTAATATTACATCAAGAATAATTAATTTACATTCATTGAATATGCATGGTCAAAATTAAAGCTTACATAACAAACACGTTATTGTAGTACATGAATATGTCATGTTAATTTCCGTAATTTCTCGCTAAACACATTTGGTAAATGACAAATAATTGATTTATTTTCACTACTTAATTTTATTACCGCTGGAATTGTTTGGAGTTTGACAACAGAGTAACTATAGTCTACATCATTCTCCACAGATATTCAAGTGGGCGCAAATATTTCAAGGAAAAATCAGGATGTATCCCCGAAAATTCTTAAGTGAAATTACCACGTTGTTAGTTGTTACCAACTACTTGGGAATTGGTCCATACAAGTTGACGTTACAAACGGAACTTGAAAGATACAAACCAGCTATGCTTGTAACAATGATATCATTAACTTTTGAATTGTTTATTTCTGTTTTGTTGTATTATTCGAAGGTATTGCACAATAATTCTGAACATTCTAGGATTGAAGTATTTTTGAGATCTTCTACGACGACCATACTATCTAGTTTTGTTGTGTACTCTACAATTAGTGGAATGACTATCAACTTCAGACGTAGTAAAAAATTGTTGAAATGTATGTTGTCAGTTGAAGACATTGTTTATGATAAAAACCTTGGAAGACAGAAAATGTTCATCGTTTTTTGATGTATAGTCTGTCTATATTCTATAATTGACATCTTATTACATTGTATAAGCTGGTATGTCATATGGTATGAAGCAATTTTTACGTTTTGGTCAAAACTTGTTATAAATATGTCTGTTTTTATATTCATTATATTTGTCTCAAGAATGAACATTATTTTTAAATTTATCAATAAGGAAATATTTTTATTAGTACGAGTAATAAAAAACAATGAAAATGAACCGAATCTGTCGACTAATGAGAAATATAAGATTGCATGTTTATGTGAGTGTCATCATCCGAAATCAGATATTTCTATCAACCACGTTTCACGACTTCAACAAAAGCTTTCGTCTCTAAGAAAGATGCATTTTAAATGGTTAGAAGTACTCTCAATTCTGGAGGCAATATTTCGCATTCCATTACTTATTTTCTACGTACATGTTGTGCAGAATCTCCTTTGCTATACATATATCTAGTTGGTGCTTCGGGATATTGTGCAAACGCCTATGCAAATTGTGTACATGACTGTCATCGAAAGCTGGACTTTGATGTTGTGAGCTATTGTTGCTGTAGTATCAAGCAATGCTACTACGGTGGGAAGTTACCTTTGTCAAAAAGCTGTTACAGAGCTACTATTGGAGGCTTCGGGAGTTCCTGACATTAAGCAGGAAGTAGCCTTATTTCTGTTGCAGTTGCGTGGGCACAAAACGTATTTTTCTGCTGGAGGCATATTCACAATTGATCTGCGATTCTACTGTGGTCTGTTGGGAACTGTTTTAGGTTATGTTGTTATCGCTGTGCAATTCGCTGAGGTAACGAATTCCAAATCTTAACTGAACATCTTCTAGATAATACTATTCATTAATGATTGTATTACTTTATATTTGATAGTCTGTTTTAAATAATATTGGGTATGACGTATGTTTTAGCTTCAGTTTTTTCTTTTTATAATAAGTAATCGTGTGCTTTTCAAGAGTAGAATCTACCAGATACGAAGTATTTCCTACATTTGTTAATTCGGGAAGTGTTTACCAATGTTCTACATTCTATATTACTAGATTTAGATTTATAAAATAATTGTTCGATGTATGTATTCATAATGAATATACTGCTCTACTTTGCTTGTCCCAATAAGGAGTTTCTATAAATAAAATTATTTTCTTTTGATTCTTGTTATGATTTTATCTACCAAGTAATGAAGCTCCATAATTCAAGAAGTAAAATAAATATATTATTTTAAGATCTTATTTGCAAATGCAACACAATATTATTAAACAAATATTTTAAATATTCATGACGGTAAAAATGTTTTTTTTATTTACCCCCTGTATTTTTTTGAAAACTGCTTGCCGTAATATATATAATATTATTATTATTACTATTATTATTATTGCCGTATTAATATCATCGGAGAAGAAACGTTTAAATGGTGAATAGGCTGGAGTTTCTGTTATATAGATTCTTTAAATGAAAGATTAAAGCGAGTTAACTGACAATGGAATATAAACATTTTCATATGTGCAATAATATGTTAGCCATAGTAAGTAAAAGTCTCTTTTTCTGATAATTGTTCATTTGAGACGAAAACCACAGCAATCAGCGGATTGTTCATAGCTGACGCAGATAGACTACAAATATCCATGTTTCTCTGCTAGAACCTGGCCAGTTGGCTTCTATGTTGTATTTTTCAATGTGCTCCAACGAAAGGCATGAACGCGTGATTACGTATTGAGGTATCATTGGAGTAAACCACTGGGTATTGTATTTTTTCTCTTTTACTCCTCCTATAAAAATAAATTGTCTGTCATACGACAATTTTCAATTTTTTATTAATATATTGTTAGTGCAATAATATATTGTTAATATATATTTAACTTGGTGACACAGGGAAAGTATATTACGAGATGTAAAGAATATGTGAATATTGAATTTTCTAAATGTTGAAAATTAACATTTATGCCGAAAAAGAAATAAGTGAAATAATTAGATATCAACGCTCCACATGAGGGTGTAGAGCAAAAAATAAAGATCCAACGGAGTGCTAAATGTTTATAAATATTAATTTATATTATATATTTCGCACAACATTGGTGCCAATAAAGTCAAATATTGTGTAGATCACATATTATTTAATCTGTGGTGTCTGAAATCGTGACGAATTTTGTGTCTTATTTATTATGTGGTGAGAATAATGTTCTCATGTACACTTAATTACATTGATTTGTCTATGGAATTGGGAAGGAGATACTATCCCAAAAGAACTGACATTACTATCCGCTTTTATTATTAATGCCTCCTGACTTCAAATAGCTTGTGAGTGTACAACAAAAATTGCTAAAGAAAAACAACTAACACTATTGGATTGATAATTTCTGTCTCTATAACCGGAAGTGAAAGATTTAGTTTTTTTGAAAGAAAAGTTTTAAAAAACCAGAATCCTTTCAAAAAGCGTGATATTTGTATGGTTATTGCCGATATGTGGGAACCATTATTTTTTATAAAACTAATTAAAAATATCAAAAATAATTCTGATTCAGATTATTTAAGTTTTCACAGCGTTTATTAATTTTCAGCTTTTTTTTTGCAACATTAAAATCGTTTTTAATTTTTTCCAGAAACACTACTAAAAAGGCCATACAATTTGTTATCGAATAAAAATTTTTCTGTCGGATTCAGAAGAATGCCATAACAACATCAGAATTTAATTAAACGCTTAAAACTATTTACTCCAGAAAATGATAAATAAATTTAAAAAAATTCAATGCATATACGGCCAGCGGTTCATTATAGCCCTGAATGTTGTTGCCGATACCGAATTAAGTCAACAGGATGGATTCCACAGCTGCCAAATCTGCACCAGCCTGTGGAGTGATACGCGGGGCAACAACGAGTGACGGGAATCCAATTCTTGTCGCTGCGGTTATGGACAGAGCCCCTTATGTAGTGCTTAAAGGTACTTTGTACCCCCTAATATGGATAAGCTTCCTCAGACGCAAGGGCCTTGCCGAAGGATTCATAGTGCTGAGTTTAGGCGTTATAATATCCTCTAGGATACTGTGCAATGATTTAATTTTTTTTAATGCAAAATTTCTCATCTGGCGTTTTGTCAAGAAAACGCCCACTCCTCTATGGGCTATTCATTCCTGTTAATCTCCACCCATCTTCTTTGGTTTATCCGAAGGTAAGTTGCGGCGGGTTTTGGATTGGCTCCGATGAGAAAACGTATGAAATGCCAATATTATCAGAATGGAAAGAAAATGAAAAGCTTTTAAGTTCTTGGAAAGCTTTCAAGTTCGTTGTAAAACACTTTCTAGTGAAGAGGAGGTGAAAAATAATAAAACTAGTGTGGAATTGCTTAAAAGTTCAGGAAGTTAGAATGCAACATTAGATTGGTGGTTCTCTTTTGAACTGTAATATAGATTGCAGATAGCGTACCTTCCAGAAAATCTTGATGTGGGTATGTGTACAAGATGTGAGATCACATCAAAACATAGAACATGTTGAAATACGATACAAGTAAAGGTGAAATGTTCATATGACAGCCGACTACAGTTTTTTGTGGAAAAGAGTCGAGCCTTAGGAAATTTACAAAAGAAAAAGTAGATATGGGTACTAGAGGAAAACGGAAAATTTGCTAACCAGGACTTTTGACACCGCATACACTTTGTAAGAATTATTTTAAAAAACATTTTGTCTGTACCTTTTACACATCAACATAGAATAGTTGATCAAGCGTTTCAAACGAATTAAGAGAAATTATTTTTAAAAATTATGACATCTAGGAGAAAGACAATAGTGTAAGAGGATACGCCAAACAATCCTACTCCTCACCAAACACTGTGGATGAAGTATTTGCTTCATTATTAATAGTATTTGATCAATAACTAATATTGTGCATTAATTCAGTATACATGGTTAAAATTGAAGCTTATGGTATTTAACAATTCTACAGATTTGTTACCATCAGCAAATGTGTTATATTCATTCCTGTAATTTCTAACTAAACACTTTTAAATAAATGCGACATGATATATTTATATTTCAGTCTATTCAATTTTATCACCACTGGAAATGTTTGGATTTTTAAACCAGATTTACTGTAGTCGATATCATTCTTCACAGAATTCTCCACATATGTTCAAGGTGGCGCGAATAATTGGAGGACAAAATTGGGTTGTAAATTCTTATGTGAACTTTCTAATTTGCTTGTTCTTAAAAATTTCTTGGCGAGTGGTCCCTTCAAAATGATATCAGCAACGTAACTTGAAAGAAATAAACAAAATATAATTTTATCAGTTATATCATTAATTTTTGAAGTATATGTTTCTGCGTATATGTGGTATTCGATAACAATAAACGACTTTCCTAATTATTCTAGGATTTATGTAATTTTGATTTCTTCTACTACGGTTATTGTCAAGTTTTGTTGTATACTTTATTAGTGGAATGAGCATCAACTCCAGACGAAGTAAAAGGTTATTGAGATGTGTAAAGTAGTCTCGTGAAGACGCTTTTCAGGATATAATCTTTGGAAGTCATTAAATAAACTTAATCGTTTTCGGATTTGTAACAAAACAATATTATTTATTGAGTTTAATTATTAATAATAAATCATTAATGACGTGGAAAGAATAGTGTAGTGCTTAATACAGTTTATCACATTTTGAAGTACCAATTATTATCTAATTTGCTCAATAAATATGAGTAGGGTGATAATTTCCTGTAGCAGTAGTATTATTTAAATACTTGGCGGGGTTCGTGCCCTTTATTTTTAAGAAACACTCACATGGGTATTGGGTAAGCCCAAGGTAGAAATAAAAATGGTTTATTTATCACAACTAATACGTTTCTAACAATTATAACTCTACTACTCACGCTAACACACACTCCCTTGTATTCCCCCAAAATTCACAAGGTTTTTGATATACAACATTATTGACATTTGACGTGGAGATGTGAACAGTCCCCCAACACATCATGTCTTCCTAAAAATTATGTCACACATTGTAAATTAATGAACAAAACTAATGAGTTCCTTCGCCCGTGAGGTAGGGATTGGGTAAGGCACCTGAGGGAACCTCCAGTCTGCCGGGGATCGAACCGGTTTCGCGACCGTATGCTGGAAGCTACCATTTTTGTGCAGTTACCTTAGTACCTGATTGTTATAAAGTAGACTGCCTCGGGCCAAACTGCAGAATTGCCTTCGAGCAGGAGTTAGGTTCAATGACCTGAGAACTTCCCGGTGGTGGCCACTGGCTGCGTCACCCCTCGGAATGGACTCCGCATTGCCTCCTAGCCCCATTCACTGCAGCTACCAGTCACTTTGTTGCAAAAAAAATTTCCGAAATGTATTCGCCAATTAATAGCTATTGAATGGAATGAATAGATTAAAGATTTTTCACTCCGCGGCACAACCGAATACAATATGAAAATACATTTGAAGTGAAAGTAATCTTTCAAATGTATTCAAAATTCCGTAAAGTTCCGAAGGAACTCAGGGTCTTCTCGACGCATAATCGTGAAAGAAAGCTAAGTTTCTGAATAACTAAAATGAATGAGTTTCATCATTCATTAAAATACAAAGTCTCTGAAATCAAAGTGTCGCGTACCTCGATCTCTCAAGGAAACTCTAAATGAATCTCTCACTGCTCAAAACTCTGTGCTGATATCTGATATAATGCCTCGCGATCCTTTGCACATTCGCGCACCCTGTTTTATAGGGGAAATCCCTTGTCTTACTTCAAAATTTGGAAACTCGTCGCCTCCCCCGACTTACTCACGTGATCTCAGGAGCCAATGACACTAGGTCACACATTTCCTCTGGGTCTTTGCAATTGGTCCCCAGTTTGTGACGTACTTCAATTTTTAGCCGAATATAAAATTTCAAGAGATAACATTAGGTGTGAAGTTTCTTGTTTCAAGGAATAGCTTTGTAAATATTTAAACTGTCTCCTTGTCGAAGGATCATTTTATTTTTTGTGCGGAGAAACACCAATAATCAAATGCATCTTATTACTTCTTGATGTAATATTCTCATATATCTATAAGAATACATTATTCACGTCAATGTATGAAATGTCACATTATGGTAAATAAAAACCGATATGATGTAAAAAATCGACAGCTACATATCATATCGCATCTCAGCGTTTCTAAAGAACATAACTAAGTAATCTCCTTAAGCGCATTAAGCAAAATGAGCATGTATCCACTGAAATCAATCCGAGGACTTTCTACATTGCTTATTTTTACAAATTGCTTGGGAATCGCTCCATACAAGATGAAATCATTAGTGGAACTCGAAAGAAACAAACCTGCTATGATTATATCGATGAAATCTTTAGTGTTTGAAGCATATATTCTAGTTCTCACTACTATTGTGATGTCTTTGACGACTACTCAATATATATTTTTAAGAAGAGTTAATGGAGAAGAAAAATACAACAAAATATATAACAAAAAATATGTTATTTCATTTGAGCACATTTACAAAATACAGCGTGTAAGCTTAAATAATAGAGGATCTAGCAGAATAACAAGGAAATATCTCACTGACCTGCTGCTTACGAGCAGACATATGGTTGTGTTATTTTCGATTCAACAAAGGTAGTATCACAGAAATTTTTGGGCCGTGGGCTGTATTGTCACATTAATAAAATCAGAAAAGTTCTCTTTTTGGGCTGTTCAGAATCGAAGAGAGCCAAGTTGTTTTTTCCCCTTCACAGTTACAAATATTACGTGTCGAGTGGCATAAAAGTAATATTTCTGTGTAATAATGGTAAATAGGTAAAGATAAGTTAACCATTTCTTAGTTTATCTATAATAAAAAAATATATCAATTACTCGTATCATTAAGAATTTTTTTTTTAATTTTGGTAATCTACATCAAGAATGAAAAATGAGTTAAGCTTGGTTTATTACATTTGTGAACTCATTATTAATATACACTCTTTGGTTGTTCGTGTGGTCTCGAAAGGAAAAGAAACATGTTCAAGGTGCACTATTTTAGAACAAAAAAAACGATTTCAAAAGATTTTTTTAATTGACAGAAGATATGATTAATTTTGAAAAATTAAATTGATTCATCTAGCATACCAAAATCGATGAAATCTACTAAGAACCAAAGTGAAATCCATAAAATACGCGTTTTAAAATGTATTGCTCGAAATGTTTATTTTCTTTCTTTAAGGGTTTTTGAAGCCTAACTTCTCTTCCACACCACATTCCTTTCTTTCATTACAGTAAATTGTCACTGTTTAATTCATTTGTATTTAAATATTTTTGTTTAGGGAGGGAAACTCGTATATCAACCATTTGTAAATAAACATCTTTAAAGTTAATTCCTTCTTCACAAGAGAATGTCTCATTTCCTATATTAATATGTATTCCGCTTATCTACATCAATATGCAAAAATGCTCACCAAACGTTTCAAACAAATTAAGAAAAAATATAATTTTTAAGTGTGGTGACATCACGGAACAAAAAAATATTATCCGAGAATACGACAAACCTTCCAAAACCTCACAACACACAAAATATGATATAATAACATTTTCTTAAGTAGTATTACGTCATGAATAATTAATTTACATTCATTAAATATACATATATTGAAGCCAATGGCATTTAACAAACAACTTTTTGTACATAAATATGTCATATTAATTCCCGTAATTTCTCGCTAAACACATTTGGTAAATGACTTATAATTGATTTATTTTCACTACTTAATTTTATTACCTCTGGAATTGTTCGGAGTTTGGCAACAGAGTAACTATATTCTACATCATTCTCCAGAGATATTCAAGTGAGCGCGAATAATTCAAGGAAAAATCAGAATGTATCCCCGAAAATTCTTAAGTGAATTTACCATGTTGCTAATTGTTACCAACTGCTTGGGAATTGGTCCATATAAGTTGACGTTACAAACGGAACTTGAAAGAAACAAACCAGCTATGCTTGTAACAATGATATCATTAACTTTTGAAGTGTTTATTTCTGTTTTGTTGCATTCGAAGATATTCGACAATTATCCTAATCATCCTCGGATTGAAATACTTTTGATCACTGCTACGACGACCATTCTATCTAGTTTTGTTGTGTACTCTACAATTAGTGGAATGACTATCAACTTCAGACGTAGTAAAAAATTGTTGAAATGTATGTTGTCAGTTGAAGACATTGTTTATGATAAAAACCTTGGAAGACAGAAAATGTTCATCGTTTTTGGATGTATAGTCTGTCTATATTGTTTCATTGACATCCTTTTAGTTTGGATAGGTTGGAAATTGTTATGGTATGATGTAATATTTACGTTTTGGTCAAAACTTATTATGAATATGTCTGTTTTTATATTCATTGTACTTGTATCAAAAATGAACAGTATTTTTAAATTTATCAATAAGGAAATAAATTTATTAGTACGTGTAATAAAAACCAATGAAAATGAACCGAGATTATCGACTAATAAGAAACGTAGGAGTGCATGTTTATGTGAATGTCATCATCCGAAATCAGATATTTCGATCAACCACGTTTCACGACTTCAACAAAAGCTTTCGTCTTTAAGAAAGATGCATTTTAAATGTTTAGAAGTACTCTCAATTCTAGAGGAAATCTTTCGCTTTCCTTTACTTATTTTCTACGTGTTTGTTGTGCAGAATCTCCTTTGCTATACGTATCTCTGGTTGGTACAACGGGATATTGTGCGAACACATATGCATATTGTGTCCATGACTGTCATCGAAATCTGGACTTTGGTAATGGGAGCTATTGTTGCTGTAGTATCAAACAATGTTACAACGGTAGGAAGCTACAATTGTCAGAAAGCTGTAACAGGGCTGCTTTTGGAGGTTTCGGGATCTCCCGACTTTGAGCGCCAAGCTGCCTTGTTTTTGTTGCAGTTGCGTGGGCACAAAACGTATTTTTCTGCTGGAGGCATATTCACAGTTGACCTGCGATTCTACTGTGGTCTGTTGGGAACTGTTTTAGGTTATGTTGTTATCGCTGTGCAATTTGCTGAGGTAACGAACTCGAAATTATTACCAAACCTCTCCTAGATATTTGTATTTCGGAATGATATCATTATGTTATATTTTGAAATTAATTGTTTTAAAAGTTTTGAAATTAACGTATAAGGTTTGCTGTTTGTGGATGTTATAAAAATGCACGTTTCTATTTTGGAGAAGCATCTTTACTTCTACATAATTTACGGTGCAATTTTCAAACATTATTAGCAATGACGTAGCGGTAGCAGTTTGCTGATATAATAGGTAAAGCATGTTTTATTGTAGAGAATGACAATACGAAATAGAAAAGACTTCCTACATCGTTCATTGAAGAATTCGTTACTATGTCCTATATTTTATATCTTAGATAGAAATGTTTATGTGTCTGTTCGTTATCAGTATTGAATATTAATATACTGTTTAAGATAACTTATCCGTATTCAATGTGTAGTAGAGTATCTGAATAAATCATACCATTTGAATGGATCTATTTGTGATTTCACCTACCAAATATTGATACACTATTATTTATGAAGGAGAAACATCGTGTCTTCAGATAATAAAGTTTCGAAATAATTTATTTATCAAATATTTTGATTATTTATAAATCTAAAACTAATAGTTGGTGTTCTCTGCTCTAGTCTTTTTTTAGAATAAATTTATTCATTGTAGACTTTAGTATTGCGTCAGTATTACCTACAAAGATGACAAGTCCTAAATCACCGCAAAAAAATTGCAAAGAGAAACGCCATATACCTAGTTTTATTGGTGGTTACGGTCGAATTGTAGATAATTGAAATCTTGAAATCGGAAAACAATAGAAGACAGTCGAAAATGGAATGTAAACGTTTTTGAACCAACAGGATGCATGTACACGTTATCAGCCCTATGGGTGTATTTTGAGTAAGCCACTCAGTATCGTATTTTTTCCAAACCAACTCTTCTCCAAAAATTAAACAATGTTATTGTGTTTTTAAAAAAATGTGTATTAATACATAGTTAGTAAGATTGTTGGGATTTTGAAAGGGAAAGTCTCGTGTTTATCTTGTCGACACAGATATAAAATTACGAAATATAAAACAACATGAATATTGAAATTACTGCATGTTAGAATTTAACATGTGTAACAAACAAAATAAGTGAAAAAAATAAGTAGACGCGTCTCACATGAAAGTGTAGAAATAAGAATAAATAACCAATAAGTTAAGAAATTTATAATAAGTCATGTAGTGTGTAGATCACATATTGTTCACTCTGTGGTGATTGAAATTGTGTCGAAATGTGGTATCTTATGTAAGATGTGGTGAGATTAATTTCTCAGGTCCACTGAACTACGTTATATGGACGAGGGAATTTTGAAGGAGATATGTTCGGTTGCTGGGGAATTGACAATAGTCTGCAATAGATGAGGGAAACACCAGCTAAATGTCTTACCTTGCCGATACCGGGAATCAGAACTTTACTCATTCGTTCAACATCACGTAAAGACAAATGATGCTACCAAAGTGCCACTGATGTCGTCAATTTTTTGATTTCTTAAATAAATGTTCAACTGAAATTTTAATAACCTAAGGAAAGACTGCTTAAAAATTTCTAAAGAACTTCCCAATTTATCCTCAAAAATTTTGAAGACACATAGGAAAAGTGATTGTATTGTAGGGAAATATGTCAAGAAGGAAGAGAATGTTTACTTCGAAAAATAATGAATGGATGTCAGCTGGTTACTATTTATTTCATGTACACATAAACACATAATAAATTAATAATTAAAAGACGATGTTTGGAGAAAATGGATAAACGAACGTTACCTAAAATTCTCCGTACTCAATCTTATTTAAGCGGCTATTTAAATAATCTATTGGTGGGAGATCTTCTAATTGATAGACTGCGAACCGAAGTGCTACATAACCCCTTAATTTTAACCGGAAAAGGGTGTCTGCCGACAGGTGGACCTTAGGGTACTACAGCTTCTTAATTATATTGGACTCATCCTAGTAGTGGGACCGCCACCCGCGATCACGGTGAGGAGGTTTGCTGCTGGGGTACTGGTATTATTTATTTATTTATTTATTTATTTTGGCTTATGGTATAAAGAACGCCTTGTCTTTAACGAAGTTAATAAAAGGGGCAATTTCTATATTTTCACCTTTTTTTTTGTTTTATCATCTTTTTTAGAGCTGTGAACAATATTCCGGCGATGAAGCGGACGCTTATCTACTTTCTAGCTCTTTTCCATATATGTTGCTAATAAGGCTTAATTGTGTTACATAATTCCGGAATAATGCGAACTTTTGTTTAGTGTTTATTCTTGCCTAATGAAGCTGTCGTGTTGTAAATCCTATCGTTTTAATTCTTCGTATATATTCTGCTCTTTCCGGACCTTATAGTGGGAAGTCCTGCAGTTCGTTTTCACTAGTCTCTTTTTCCACCCCACAGATACAGGTCGTGTCCTTCTGCTAAGTATGAGTTTCTGCGTGTATGATGTATCTTTCTGCTAAGTATGAGTTGAAGTTTCCATGATCAGTTAAATATTCTATAATATATGGATTCGACCTGTACCATTTCCTATTTGCATATTTAAACGTGACATCCTGGGCATATATTTATATTTCACTCTTCCTTTTAATGTCTGCTTCCTCCTTGTCTGCCACGCTATTATCATCACATCTGATTTTTGTTCAGCCTTTTTCAGTCTTAACTATAACAATTCCATTTTTTTTCGTTTGTTCCTGCTTGTAGTACAGTAATTAACAATAAAAAGTTCCGATGCCAATATGCCAAATATTACTTCCAATGCTTTGTTATATGTATGCAGAAACATCAGGAATAGGAGTCTCTTTTTCCACCAGAGCACAGGCAGGTCTGGCTCTTCGTAAGTGGGTCTCCCATAATCTCCAGATCCGCCCTGTGGCCCGTGTCGGGGAGAAGAGGAGCACAAAAGCAGTGGGACGGTCAGTGGAAGAACAGATATTGAAGGTGCGCTGTGGACCACGGTCACTGTGGATACTCTCGAGAACACACAAGCATTTCTTTTTGTTTCTGTGACTACATGGTACATTTTAAAATACCTGTGACGTATCTGGAAAATCTTAATGCGGGTAATGAGGACCGGATAAGAGGTAGCATCGAAAGAGAAAAGATGTAGAAATACGATACCAGTGAAGGTGGAATTGATCAGATGTCAGCCGTTTACAGTTTTATGTGGAAAATGTGTCGTTCCTTACCAAATTTACAAAAGAAAAAGTAGATATGGCACAAAGGAAAACCGAAAATGTACTAACCAAGTCTTTTGACATGTGTTTACACGCACTACAAACACTATGTAAGGATTATTTTACAAAATTATTTATTTGTACAGCAATAAACAAAATCGAAAATATTCCTTTAACTTTTAAATGCTTATTTCAAAATAAATTCAAACCGTTTTTGTGAAAATTACTTGCACTATACAAAAAAGCTAATTCCATTTTGGGATCACCGTCAAAATTTTCAAAAAATGTTATTTTTGCAGACCTGTGTAAGAGAAAATGAAGGATCAATTACGTCGATAGTTTAAAAAAATCATTATTCAATTAATATATTGTAACAAATCTAAATGGAGTAATGGGTAATACGATTTCTCTTACCTATTCCACTCAGCCGCTGCTAATGAAATCTGTATATCTCCTTCACTAAAGAGTTAGAAACTAAAAGTTTAGCGCCGTTTTTATTGTCATGAAATAAACCTAATTCCGTATTAAAGGAAACGCAAATCTGGTAAAATTGGTTTAATTATTTATTACATAAAAATTACACTTCATTATTATACACTAACACTGCCCCTGCAAATATTTTCCCTGCCCATTCCCATTCCAAAATATCCCCCCCAAATCACAATATCATAAGACATAATATGCTTTACTTTCCCTTCAACCAACAACAAACCTAGTTGATAAACTATTCCAGCCAGTAGTCAATTTAAAAATTAAAGTAACCAAATGAAAATAAAGTCAATTAAAATTTAAAGTAACCAATAATTTGCAATAACAATCTGTCCTGGGTGATTTTGTTAATGAATATTCGTAAGCGCCACAAGAGTCTTTGGCGTCGTCACACTAACTTAGTTAAATACACTGGAACTTAACGCAATGACCGATGCACTGGACGCAGCCATTCTGGCAATTTACCTTCATGTTTTTATTTAATGCTGAATCATCAAAACGACGTGGTCGCCGCTAGTTCCTTAAAGAGTCACGACTTAATGGCGTTAATTTCCAGTGTATTTTACTAAGTTCCTGGTCATTTATTTGTCGGTAAAAATGTTCCTGCATCCTACAAGATAACTTTCACCGAAGATCGGGCGACACTTAAGCTGACTGATTAAAAGTTACGCATAACTTGCTCTAACTCTAATTGAAGTTGTTCGTAGCACAGCGGCTGCAGTACACTCATAAATGATCAATTAATGATCTACTAGTCACATCAAATAATACTGAAAGTCTCCTAACCAAAGTATAATAGTAAACGATCAGTCATCAACGAACATGATCACTGAATGAATTGAATCTGAATAATCTGAATCTGTCTGAATCTCCCTCATCTACATCTCTGAATCTCTAAGTGCAGAACGACGTAGCTCCCCGCTTAAGTAAGCACTTCCCCATTTAACTGCCTAAAACTTTGATACAAGGTACCTCCTTCGATGACGTCATTTGTTTTCTTCGGCCAATAATCACTCATTTCTCACTTCACGTGGAGTATCTTGGATTTGTTATTTTGTATGACGTATTTCCCTTTACTGTCAATAGCAAGGTTTGATTAATTGAATGCTTCCTCGTCTTCGAACTGTAGTATTTTCCGTCCGAACCACTTCTGTGACACTTCGCAGACTCGCTTTCTCCACAAAGCGATGTTAAATTTTATAAAGATAACTTCCTTCCCTTTCTTTCCCGCCAACGACACTTTATGTTAATGCGTCTGTCACATATTACTAACACTTCTTTTCATTCCAAACCCCAGACCTTTTTCTACGCAGTTGTTTTTGGCNCTGTCACATATTACTAACACTTCTTTTCATTCCAAACCCCAGACCTTTTTCTACGCAGTTGTTTTTGGCCCTTCATCACTCATCTTCTATTGTTGACCCGTGAGCTTCGTGGCTCGACGACGGTCAAACCTTATTCCTTCGCCCCGTCGTTCCCACGTGTTCGTCCCCACGACCTCCGTCGCTCATCAGTCTTGCTAATGGAATTTTTCGTGTGGCGAGAAGCGCTTTACAACGGACCCTCATTCTTTCCGTGGACAACACCCCCTTTTTGTTTCTATAACTCTGCACGTGTTCCCGAATCTATCACCAATAATAGCCCTAACCTTCTTCCCGAATTTCTACAGTAATTTTTCCTCTGTCCCTCTAGTGAAAACGTGCCTGGACAATTTCTTTACAGCTATTTAATTTCCTTTCCTTTACTCTTCAGTCCCCGCAAACAAACTGCGCAGTATGTCAAGACACTAGATCGATATTTTATGGCCTTATTTAAAGAAACACAGGACCTGTGCCCCTGAAGAACCAGCCTTTCCACTCCACTTCCTCCTTGGTCCCGAGGCAGCATCCCTCCGCCCGTCCTTCCAAACAGCACTCACGGGGAGTGAAAATTTTTTTTGTTCTTTTCTTATCTTTTAATAATTTTCAGAATAAACGTAATAAAAGTAAAGAATTAATTATTCATTACAATATATAATTCCAAAAGACAGGTATAGAGTTTCGTATTTTAAGTAATCATTTTCTAAATATTTTGACTTGTCCTTTTACGTTATGTGTAGTAAAATACCAATAATTAAATGCATCTTAATATTTATTGATGTCATATTGTTACACATCTATAAAGAATATATAATTCACGTCAATGTATGAAATGTCACATTACGGTACATTAAAACCAATATGATGTAAAAACCGACTGCTACATGTCATATTTCATCTTTGCGGTTCTAAAGAACACAATAACTAAGTAATTACATATTGATTTTTTCCGTTACCTATTTTGTTTTATCCATCTAGAAGCGATTGGCATATATAAATGACCATGCACTGCGTGTTACAGTCTTTCTTCTCAAACGCATAAAGGAAAATGAAGATGTATCCACTGAAATCAATCCGAGGACTTTCCGCATTGCTTATTTTTACAAATTGCTTGGGAATCGCTCCATACAAGATGAAATCATTAGTGGAACTCGAAAGAAGCAAACCTGCTATGATTATATCGATGATATCTTTAGTGTTTGAAGCATGTATTCTAGTTCTTCACTACTATTATGATGTCTCTGACGACTACTCAACAATGTCTCAAATTGAGCTGATCGTGTTTTCATCGTCAATGGTCATCTTATCCACTTTCGTTATATTATGTACAATCAGTGGACTTACTACCAGCTTTAACCAAAGTAAAGCATTACTGAAATGCATCTTATCATTAGAAAACATTTTTTATAATAACGTAATACGTCACAGTTGGTTTAAGTACATCCTTGGACTGGTGTTCTACATTTCTTCTTCACTTGCTGTACTTATTTTGCTTCTGATTAGTTGGAATATGACATTATATGTTGCCATTTTTATAGCTTGGTCAACAATTATCATGAATTTTGTTATCTTTATTTTTATATTATTTGTATCACAAATGTGTTGGTATCTGAGATTTATCAATAATGAATTATTCTCATTAGTACAATTAATTGAAAAAATCCGAGATCGTGAATATTTGATTGGATGTACTAATAATGATGAGAATGTATTTCGTTGTTGTGAATTTAACCTCACACATAGAAATTCCCTTATTTATAAAAACCACATTTCACACTTTCAACAAAAATTGTCATATCTTAGAAATATGCACTTTAAATGTTTAGAGTTCTTCTCAATTTTGGAGAAAATGTTTCGCTTCCCTTTACTTATTTTCTATATTCATGTTGTTCAGTCTCTCCTGTCATATTCATATGCATTATTAGTGAAACGAGAAATGTTCATTACTACAATACAATTCTGGATCTCTATATTCATTGAATCCTGGTCTTTCGTTCTCGGAGCTATCGTGGCTATCATTTCTTCTAATGCAACAATACTGGGCAGCGGAAGTGGATCCAAAGAAGCAGCAACCGCGCTCCTACTGGCGTCTTCAGGATCTCCTGACCTTGAACGTGAAGCAGCCTTATTTCTGTTGCAGTTGCGTGGACATAAAGTGAATTTATCTGCTGGAGGCGTGTTTAAATTAGACCTTCGATTCTATTGTGGTTTACTGGGAACTGTGTTCGGTTATGTAGTTATTGCTATACAGTTTGCTGAGATAACAGCCGGAAATAATAACCATGACTAGTCAAAATTAAAGTTTAATTGTAAGTGATATTACTGCTAGATTCATTTTTTTTAAATTCACTTTAGCAATTGGCAATGCCGTTTTATTTCGTTAAGGAACAGTTTAATGGGTGGGAGAGTTATATTAATCATGGATGTAGAAGATGAAAGATTTTCTTTCTTGTATTGTGTAAGCGTTTTGTTCAATGTAAAGTATGGTTATGTTACTATTGTAATCAACATTTTAAGGAATTTGAAGAATAAATATTTTTGTGTTCGATTGAAACAAATTCTCACAGTAGATATCTAATAACATTTGTCGAAGCATACGTTAGTGCATTGATTAAATAAATTTTTTTGATTACGTGAAACATTTTAACTGCAAAAAAGTACAGCTCTCTGACGTGTGTCACACGTGGTCGTGTGTCAAGAGGGGTACGTGTTGCTGTCGGGTCTTGAAGAATATCACAGGTCGCGCTGGTGTAAACAAAAATTATCAATAGTTGCTATTAAGAGATTAAAGAATGGCAGCAATGTATGTGTCTTATTTTGTCACTTTGCGTAGCGTATTTATTTGCTTCTCAACTCGGACAAGTGTAGACGAGCTATTCGTCTGTATTTTCTCTTTTGTGCCGAATAAACAACTTCTGTGTCCGGCCTCTTATTGGTGTTTTGTCGCACCCCAAAGAACTCAAAGAAGGCAAATATTTGCGTGAACTGTTCAGTGCTTCGCTCACTAGAGTGGTCGTTATCGAGATTTGTTGATATTCGTTACTTTCACTTACTTTTTACAATTTTTCTAATTCTATGATATCTGTAATAACAATCGACAAGATTTCTGTGGTGTGGAATAACAAAACCGTTTTAAGATTTCATGAATTATATCAAAGAATAATTTATATGACCAAATTCCAGGATTCTTCATCCACCTGCGCCTTGTCGTGGTATTTTCGTGTCTACATTTATGCAGCTAGTATTAGTAACATAATTTAAAGAAAATGGCTCCACGCTTCAGCGTTCCACAATTAATCCACGAAATTAACCTCGCATACAACTCCATAAAACATCAATGATACTCCTAATTCTTATTTAAGGAAATTCGTACTGTCGACGACATTTAAATGGGAACAATCCCCACGGAGTTGCATGTATTCGTTCGTAATTATTTTTTATCTTCTCAAATGTCAGACTACGAGTACTTCTGCATTGTTTTTTGTATTTATAGGCCTCCTCAATCAGATCGTCATTTATTTTGCGGAATTTTGAAATAAATTAAAAATATCTTACACGCAAAACCACTATTTATGTGACAATTTCAACATTGACTTTCTGAGTACATCTAATTCCGGACATTTACTTATTAATCGATTCAAGAAGCATATCGACTCCTTCAACCGTACAAATAGGATATACGACCACACTCGCTTTTCTGGTTCGTCTCAAACGCTGCAAGATCAGATTATTATCTACAATGAAATATTGTATTGCTCTGAAGTATTTAACGCGGGACACAGTGATCACTTTGCTTCAGAATTTTTTATTAAAGATAAACTAAAACTTCAAAAAATCATTTAAAAGTTTATTTAAATATAAATGTATCCATATTTTTAAATTACTTGCGTGAGGAAACTTTGAAAGATGTTTACAATTGCCAAAACACAGACGATAATCCATTGTATTTATTTTAACATTTCTAAAACTTTATAACACGAGCTTTCCCACCAAACGTTGATTAATTAACACAAATAAATACAATAGATGGATCACCCAAGAAATAAGAATTTCTTCCAAAAACAACGGTTGTGTACATTAATTCTGTAGCCCCATCCTGGCGCGGGTTTTTCTCCGATTTTCCTTTGGATGGAGGCGGATTTTTTATACAGGCTCGCTATGCTCTTGCCTAGGGGCATCATCTATTGAAATAATAAATCTCGAATTTAGTGATATTTAATTGTTACAATTTATAAACAATACTTTCAGAATAATCTATAGTTTGATAATACGTACTTTTGAAATAACTTTTTTTGTTTCAATAAATAATATTTCCATACAATTTCAATATAGTTTCAATACAAACTATTTGATATTTTGTTAATTTTATAACACATACTTAACTCTTTGTATTGTTAAAAGTGCGCTGAAACGTTAAATCCACCTCTGCTTTAGTGTCACAGATCAGATGTGAAGTGATAGTCCCTTACTTGCTTAATAGTTCTCCACGTGGTCATACGCAGTTTGTACTGCTTTTTTAACAATAAATTTATTTATTCATATAAGCAGAATCTCACTTATTCACAGGTTAATCTCGAAATCTTAGATACTTCGGAGCCCACAAACTTAAAAGTTGACAGGTAGGATCCTTGCAGTGTGTAGATATATGCTAAGAAAAGATTTTTAGGTAGTTCACATCTAATGGGTTAAAATAAGGGTTGGAATGTTTTGTGTATGTACCCTACCTTATCTGTAGACCTGGACCAATTTCAACCGAACCAAACTACTAATACATAGATGACTGACTGTCGGAATACATGATCTCTGAGAGCAAAACATCCCGATATTACAATTGAAACCCTAGTTTTCGATGCCCTTTAGTATGATAGGACTCCATTGACGCCTCGTCAGTCTACAAATAGTCCTCATTAGAGATAATATATCTCCAGAACCTTTTGGATTGTGGTGGGAATTGCAGACAGGTAAAAAAAAATGAAAAAGTGACCGATATTGGTGTTGAATAAATCATTTTTGGTACCGCTGAAGTGAAGTGACACTTTCATTGCCACATGAGAACACGAACGCACTATTTGGAATAAACGCCGTTTGTGTTGGGGCTGCGAAGGAGTGAAATGTAAAAGTAATCGAAAATAACCGATATTAGTGTTGAGATTTCATGAAATGCTGAAATTAGTATTGACATTCTCGAAGATGTCGAAGTCCACGATCAGCCCTTATAAAATCCAGCACCACAAGGGAAAAGGATGCCATGAAAATATTATCGAGCATGACAGACACCACTGATTGTGAAATTTCGATATCGTGCTTGTCCATTTAACGCCCCCATTAAAAAAGACACCATTCATTGGGGAGGGGAGAAAGGTTACTAGATAAAAATAATTGAAAACAATGTGCTACATCATATATTACAAGATACAGGTGTAGAAATAATACTTTCTTGTCTTTTTAAAATTCGAATATTTTCCTATTCGCCATTGACAGATTTAGGATATAATACATATAAAAAATTCATCAGAAACGAATGTATTTGGGTCATTCCACACAAAAAAACCCTCAAAAAAAAAAGACCGACCCCCAACCAAATCAGATCAAAACGGTATTTTATGTTTATTTCGCACCATTACAAACGTTTGAANGATCAAAACGGTATTTTATGTTTATTTCGCACCATTACAAACGTTTGAAACCATTGTTTTGTTTGTTTTCATAGCGCATTTTGCACTCAGGCCATCTCAAAGTTATTTTTTCAAGAAAGTGTAAGAATAGTGTGCACTTGGTGCAAATTAATTCAATAAACAAATGATGAACAAAGGTATAAGGGTAAATTTGCGTTGATATTGTTTCATTTGAAAGCCAAAGCTACCTAGTTGGTTACAATATATGATTCGGAGGTTATTTTTGGTCTCACAAAAGTCAAAGATGCAAAAAGTTTCAAAATCTATTTCCTAAAATACATCATCTTCGTTTTTTAACTTTATATTTCAAATTGATGAAGGAATATTATTATATTTGGTTACTATTGCAGTCATCGTTATTTATAACCAACAATGATATAACCGATTAAAGTGAAAATATTAATTTCGCGATGGTCGTTTTTTAATCTACGGTGACAAAAAAATTCATATCGGAAATAAATGCTAGAACTGGATTATTTTCATTATTTTAGATTGATAAAGTGATTTAGATATTTCACTGTTGCTGTATCAGCAAGCGTGCGTATCATAGATGGCGCCGCATTCGTAGCAACCTATAAGTAATAAGGAACATTTTTAGTATTATTTATGGAAACGAAATTTAATACAAATTTATTAAAGTTTTACATCATGACAAAATTTTTCAACCATATATTTTAAATAGAATAATCTATTAATATTTATAACCTTTATTTTGATATTACTAATCAGTAGATACCGAAGTATCGATTCCTACAGTACAAGAATAACCTGAAAACAAAAAATAGCGGAGAAACAAGGATTATCTCACTGATCTGCAATATCTACAAGAAGACAAATGGTGATGTAATTTTGTGTCCGCTAAGGAACTATCAAAGAAATATATTATTGAATTTACGTCAATGGCTTCTCTTGTATATTTCACCTCATACCATCGAAACATTAATTCAATTACAGGGAAACTACATTTTGAATATTCAAAATCCAAATTAACAATCTTTTTTCTTAACTTTTAAAATGTGTGAGGCATAATAGTAATATATAAGTGTCAATATTAACCCATTCATTTATTGTATGATTTAAAAAAAACAGATGTTTCGTGTCCCCACAGAAATAATAGTCCAAATAATAATAATAATAATAATAGTAATAATAATAACGTAGCGTGTCATATCCCGTTAATTGTGGCAATCAATTTTTCTATGGTTGCGACCCTTTAGACGATCTGTCTTCCGCTGCCATCTGGTTGTGAAAGCCGGAACTCTGCGTGAGTGCATTTCTCGCCCAGAATTAATTATGCCGAGAGCATGAAGTGATGCTCAAGGGATTTCTTACATGCAGTATAATCATACTACTTGCTGTGTGTGAATTTTTCGCAACCTAAAAATCCATCGACCTAGCCCAAGATTAAACCCGCGTACTCGGGTGTGTCACTGCGGTAACTACACAAGTAACCACACATCGGCGCCGATAAAGAAAACCCTTAATCTAGAGTACCAATATTTGGAAATCAAATGAGATGGGTTTGGTATAATTGGTTTATGATACCAGTATTAACTAAATTATCTGCTAGTTAGATCTTCATATAAAAAGAAATTTGTTCACTGTATATTGTATTTCAGCTAAAATTAAGACGAAATTATTTTTAACTGACAAAAGTTATTATTCATATCGAAAAATTAAATTGATCCATCTAGCACTCCAAAAATGTTAAAATCTACTAAATCCAAAAGGATGTATAACGAAATTTATAGCTCGAAGTATTTATTTACTTTCTTAATGTCTTTGTGATGTCTCACTTATCTACTACACCTCGTTGCTTTCCTTATTATAGTAATATATCACTGTCTAATTCACTTGCTCCTAAACATATTTTCGATTGGGGGGCACCTCGCAAATCAATCATTTGTGAAGTGCCTCTGAAGAAACATCTTCAAACTCAATCCCTTCCTCACAAAATAATATCTCTTTTAATTTATTAATATGTGATCTCGAATATACAAAACATCAATACTCAAAAATCCTCACCAAGCGTTTCAAACAAATAAAGAAACAAATATAATTTCTAAGTGTGGTGACATCAGAGAGAAAAAAATATTATCAAAGAATACGCAAAACATTACAAATCCTCACAACACACAAAAGTTGACAAATTAATAATTTCTTGAGTAATATTACGTTATAAATAAGTAATTTACATTCATTGAATATACATGGTCAAAATTGAAGCTTACGGCACATAACAAACACGTTATTGTAGTACACGAATATGTCATGTTAATTCCCGTAATTTCTCGCTAAACACATTTGGTAAATGACATATAATTGATTTATTTTCACTACTTAATTTTATTACCTCTGGAATTGTTTGGAGTTTGACTGCAGGGTAACTATAGTCTACATCATTCTCCACAGATATTCAAGTGGGTGCGAATATTTCAAGGAAAAATTAGGATGTATCCCCGAAAATTCTTAAGTGAATTTACCATGTTTCTAGTTGTAACCAACTGCTTGGGGATTGGTCCATACAAGTTGACGTTACAAACGGAACTTGAAAGATACAAACCAGCTATGCTTGTAACAATGATATCATTAACTTTTGAAGTGTTTATTTCTGTTTTGATGCTTTATTCGAAAGTATTGCATTATAATTCTGAACATTCTAGGATTGAAGTATTTTTGATATCTTCTACGACGACCATACTATCTAGTTTTGTTGTGTACTCTACAATTAGTGGAATGACTATCAACTTCAGACGTAGTAAAAAATTGTTGAAATGTATGTTGTCAGTTGAAGACATTGTTTATGATAAAAACCTTGGAAGACAGAAAATGTTGATCCTTTTTGGATTTATAATCTGTCTATATTGTTTCATTGACATCCTTTTAGTTTGGATACGTTGGAAATTGTTATGGTATGATGTAATTTTTACGTTTTGGTCAAAACTTATTATGAATATGTCTGTTTTTATTTTTATCATACTTGTTACAAGAATTAACATTATTTTTAAATTTATCAATAAGGAAATAAATTTATTAGTACGAGTAATAAAAAACAATGAAAATGAACTGAATCTGTCGACTAATGAGAAATATAAGATAGCATGTTTATGTGAGTGTCATCATCCGAAATCAGATATTTCGATCAATAACGCTTCACGACTTCAACAAAAGCTTTCGTCTCTAAGAAAGATGCATTTTAAATGTTTAGAAGTACTCTCAATTCTGGAGGCAATATTTCGCATTCCATTACTTATTTTCTACGTATATGTTGTGCAGAAGCTCCTTAGCTATACGTATCTATGGTTGGTGCATCGGGATATTGTGCAAACATATATGCAAATTGTGTCCATGACTGTCATCGAAACCTGGACTTTGATGTTGGGAGCTATTGTTGCTGTAGTATCAAGCAATGCTACTACGGTGGGAAGTTACCTTTGTCAAAAAGCTGTTACAGAGCTACTATTGGAGGCTTCGAGAGTTCCTGACATTAAGCGGGAAGCAGCCTTATTTCTGTTGCAGTTGCGTGGGCACAAAACGTATTTTTCTGCTGGAGCCATATTCACAATTAATCTGCGATTCTACTGTGGTCTGTTGGGAACTGTATTAGGTTATGTTGTTATCGCTGTGCAATTCGCTGAGGTAACGAATTCGAAATCTTAACTGAACATCTTCTAGATAATACTATTTATTAATGATTGTATTACATTATAGTTGATAGTCAGTTTTAAATAATATTGGGTATGACGTATATTTTAGCTGAAGGTTTTGTCATAATATTCTAAGTAAGCACGTTCTGTTCTGGAGTAGGATATACTAAATGGGAAGGATTTCCTACATTTGTTAATTCGGGAAGTCTTTTCCAATTTTCTATATTCTATATTACTCGATATAGATTTATAAAATAATTATTCGATGTATGTATTCATAATGAATATACTGCTCTACTTTGCTTCTCCCAATTCAGAGTTTCTAGAAATAAAATTATTTTTATTTGATTCTCGTTGTGATTTCATCTACCAAGTAATGAAGATAATTCAAGAAGTAAAATGAAAATAGTGCTTTTAGATCTTTTTTGCAAATGCAACACAATATTATTAAACAAATGTTTTAATCGTTTATGACGGTAAAAATGTTTTTTTTTATTTACGCCCTGTATTTTTTTCGAAAACTGCTTGCCCCAATATATATATATATATATATAATTATTATTATTATTGTCGTATTACTATCATCGGAGTGAAAATCGTTTAAATGGTGAATAGGCTGGAGTTTCTGTTATATAGATTCTTTAAATGAAAGATTAAAGCGAGTTAACTTACAATGGAATATAAACATTTTCATATGTGCAATAATATGTTAGCCATAGTAAGTAAAAGTCTCTTTTTCTGATAATTGTTCATTTGAGACGAAAACCACAGCAATCAGCGGATTGTTC
>NNCF01127987.1:58467-92733 GCA_002313205.1 Laupala kohalensis
TTATTTGTACTTATCATGACAAGGAGAAAATATTGGCTATTTATTTTACGGGTGGTTACCTCCTTACGCGAAGACTGTAACCCTCCTCGAAAGCTCCGGCGCCGCCAATGACCTGAAGGGGTTTCCCCCCCGACGACCTTACTGCACACCCCAGCCTGGGTGCAAAGCACACCCGTGACCCCATCTCCAAATATGTTGGAGAGGCCCAACGAATGGTAAAGGATAATAGGACTAGAAGACGTGGGGCAGGAAAGGAAGCTTCATGGATTGTTCATAGGGCATTGGGGCTACTCAATCCACCCCTCCGCCACTGTGTATTTAGGAATGAGTATATTGACAGAATCTAGAAGGAAATAGGATGAAGGAGAGCTGCTCCGATTAGTCGCCTTTTACGACAGGGGGTGATCCCTTGCTGCTATTCGTTTAGGTCCCCGACCACCCCACGGGGAATACCCAATATCCTTAAATGTAATCGAAATCATAATATTTTTCTTATAAGAGTGACCCATATGTCAATTGGCAGAAATTGATTAGGGGAATCCTGCAAATACGAAACAATATATATTTCAGAAATCTCTTAACCATGCTGGTCTTTCTATTAAATCTCTTTCTATTAACCACGCTGCCACGTACAAGATTAATTAGGTTATGCTGAATAAAGGTGAAAGTATATAGACTATGCTTAAAGGAGAACGGGATATCGTAGTTGGTTGCGCGATTAGATAAGTGTCATGGTCCGGTCTCCCATTTTCATTCAATCTAACGTACATTAAGGATAGTGATTGAATATATTCAATGAGCTCGGTTATCAACAGATCTTCACACGTAGGTCTAAAAATCTTTTGGACCCCTTAACACAGATAGGCATACTCCAAACCAACGGCCTCGCTGAGGGTCACCACTAAGAGAATCTTAGCAATCCTGATATCCTCCAGGATAATGTGCAAAGATTTAGGTAAAATAAAATACAAAGCAGATTTTTCACCCTATGATTCAGTCAGGAAAACACCCAGTCCTCAATGAGTTATTCACACCTATTTATACGTGAGCTTTTCAATTACTCTCTACTCATCTTTTTTGGTAACCGAAGCTAAAGTGTATTGTTTGGTCCCGATGATAAATGTATCAAACGAGAAGATTTTGAGAAAGGGAAGAAAATGAAAAAATTGACCTGAAGAGCATGCAAACGTGTTGTAATATACTTTCCGGGGAAACGAAGCATCCAAACTATAAAAGTACTGCGTGAGATTTCTTATAAATGCAAGAAGTTTGGAAGCAACATATACTTGGAGGTTCATTTTTACACTCTAATATAGGCTCCTATCCAGAATATCTTGATGCGGAAAATGACCGGATAAGAGATAACTTCAAAACAGAAAAGATGTTAAAATACGATGACAGTGAAGGTGGAATGATCAAATGACAGCCGACCACAGATTTATGTGGAAAAAGTGTCGATCCTCAGCAAATTTACAAAAGGATAAGTAGGTTATGCACACTAGAAGAAAACCGAAATTGTGCTAACCAGGTCTTTTGGCACGTGTTTACACGCACCGCAAACACTACGTAAGAATTAATTTACAAAATTATTTATTTGTACCTTTTGTACAGCAATAAACAAAATCGTATATACTGCTTTAACTTTTAAATTAATTAGTTATAAATAAATTTAAACCATTTTTGTGAGAATGTCTATCACGATACAAAAAAAGCCAATTCCATTTATGAATCAGCGCCAAAAAATTCAAAACTAAACAATTTAAAAAAATGTTATACTGCAGAACTGTGTAACAGAAAATGAAGGATCAATTAAGCCGATAGTTTCAGAAAAATCATTATCCAATTAATATATATATTTACAAACGATAGCCTTGGGTGTGGAATTTTGTATTTTAAGTAATTATTTTGTAAAATACTTCGACATTCTCCATGTCGAAGGATCCTTTTACGTTATTTGTAGTAAAATACCAATAATTAAATGCATCTTAATATTTCTTGATGTAATATTGTTATATGTCTATAAAGAATACATAATTCACGTCAATATATGAAATGTCACATTACGGTACATTAAAACCAATATGATGTAAAAGCCGACTGCTACATGTCATATTTCATCTTTGCGGTTCTAAAGAACACAATAACTAAGTAATTACATATTGATTTTTTCCGTTACTTATTTTGTATTATCCATCTAGAAGCGATTGGCATATATAAATGACCATGCACTGCGTGTTACAGTCTTTCTTCTCAAACGCATAAAGGAAAATGATGATGTATCCACTGAAATCAATCCGAGGACTTTCTACATTGCTTATTTTTACAAATTGCTTGGGAATCGCTCCATACAAGATGAAATAATTAGTGGAACTCGAAAGAAACAAACCTGCTATGATTATATCGATGATATCTTTAGTGTTTGAAGCATATATTCTAATTCTTTACTATTGTGACGCCTTTGACGACCACTCAACAATGTCTCAATTGAGCAGATCGTGTTTTCATCGTCAATGGTCATCTTACCCACTTTCGTTACATTCTGTACAATCAGTGGACTTACTACCAGCTTTAACCAAAGTAAAGCATTACTGAAATGCATCTTATCATTAGAAAACATTTTTTATAATAACGTAATACGTCACAGTTGGTTTAAGTACACCCTTGGACTGGTGTTCTACATTTCTTCTTCACCTGCTGTACTTATTTTGCTTCTGATTAGTATGAATAAGACATTATATATTGTCATTTTTATGATTTGGTCAACAATTATCATGAATTTTGTTATCTTTATTTTTATGTTATTTGTATCACAAACGTGTTGGTATCTGAGATTTATCAATAATGAATTATTCTCATTAGTACTTTTAATTGAAAAAATCCGAGATCGTGAACATTTGATTGGATGTACTTATAATGATGAGTGTACAAACACAAACACAGAATAATAGCTTGAAGACTCAGCTAGAAGCAAGCAGCGTCCGCCTTGTCGACAAATACACACAGAAAATTAACTTCAAGACTCCGATTCTCCTCACCGCTGCCGCTGATGGTTATCTGAAGCAATGTTTCACAAGAATCAACGAATGCAAATAAGATCACTCCAATAAGATATACACCTATTGTTGAAGTAGAATTAATTTGATTGGTGCTTATAACAAACAAGATTTCATTGTCGTGAAGAATCAAATTGCCTAGCCAATAATATATTCAAGTAAGAAATACTTCACAGTATAAAGAATGCGAATGAAAAATAAATGGTTCAATATGAAATTATGAGAATAAAACAATAATATACGATACAATACGTATTTTCTTCCTAAAAGGTCGGCTTCTCATACGAAAGCAGGCTTAAAACATACAATAAAATGAAACAAGTGAACTACGTAATTGTTTGCAGGACGAGCGACCGCCACGCGCCCAAGCGTAGGATTGCAGTGATACTGCCTTGAACGCAATTCTCGTAGCTTGGTCAACGGTGCCCCCTGGCTGCGTAAGTTTGAACTATGTGAGCTATTACACGCGTGGGCCTTTCTTCATATCACCTCCTCCGTCCAGAGACGTGAGGCTACTGAAGAATATTAATATATCTTCAAGGCGGGAAAGTCATCTCGAACGAACTGCGCAAGCGTGTAGCGCACCTGTACACTACAGATGTCCGTTCAGTCCAGGTGTACTTTTATCAGTTACCTGCAAGATCATTTTCGAAACAATGAGAATGTATTACTTTGTTGTGAATTTAACCTCACACATAGAAATTCCCTTATTTATAACAAACACATTTCACGCCTTCAGCAAAAATTGTCATGTCTTAGAAATATGCACTTTAAATGTTTAGAGTTCTTCTCAATTATGGAGGAAATGTTTCGCTTTCCTTTACTTATTTTCTACGTTTATGTTGTTCAGTCTCTCCTTTCATATTCGTATGCATTATTAGTGAAACGAGATATGTTCATTACTACAATACAATGCTGGATGTCTATATTCATTGAATTCTGGTCTTTCGTTCTCGGAGCTATCGTGGCTATCATTTCTTCTAATGCAACAATACTCAGCAGCGGAAGTGGATCCAAAGAAGCAGCAACCGCGCTCCTACTGGCGTCTTCAGGAACTCCTGACCTTGAACGTGAAGCAGCCTTATTTCTGTTGCAGCTGCGTGGACATAAAGTGAATTTATCTGCTGGAGGCGTGTTTAAATTAGACCTTCGATTCTATTGTGGTTTACTGGGAACTGTGTTCGGTTATGTAGTTATTGCTATACAGTTTGCTGAGATAACAACCGGAAATAATAACCGTGCCGATTCTAACATGCGATCTTAATTATATGTTGTTGTTTTTACTAGATTCATTTTTTTATGTCATACGTAGTCGCATGACATGAAGGCAATAGGGAAGTCGCAAAACTGGATAGAGGCAATAATAGTCAAAGTTGCTTCCTTCTCCTTTTTTTCTTTTCGATATAACCAATCTCTATCCTCAGACACTTATTCCATCTCTTTACAAATCCCTGAAAGCAAGTTGCGAATAAGTATTTTGATTACTGTTGCTGCCAACGAGTAAATTCTTGGTTCACAGCATCATCAATTTCAAAATGACGACCACCCAAATTAAACTTTAAGGACCCAAGCAGATGAAAATTATAATTACGAATGATTTGTTCCACACGCTGCACTGTGACTGCAGTTGACACCTCCGCAGGACGACCAGGACGCCTCTCATCTCTGATGCTTTGCCTTGTTAAGCTTGTGGATCCAATTAAACTCAGTTTTCCGGAAGAAATATGTTGTCACCAGAAACGGGAAGCACTTCGCGTTGCATTCCTTTGGTTCACAAAAATCCGCATCACTGCACGATATTTTTTCGTGTTTTTTTCATGCAACACAACCGCCATCGTGCACAGACTGCCTCTGACTGTGACTGCATGCGTACGAAATGTCATGTATCCTATACAACAAGCATACATATTCTGTCATCTGCTGGCAAAAAATGCGCTCGTAATTTACAACGGTGTAATGGAAACTGACGTATGCGACTTGTGTATTGACTTGCCCTCGTATTAGCAATGGCAAACGAAGTCTTGTTTCGTAGACATAACACTTTAATGGATGATATACTTTTATTAATCACGGATGTAACAGTTGATGTTTGGAATTTCTACACTTGTATTATGTAAATATAAAATAGTGTGTTTATTATAAAGAAAAAGTAAGGTATAATTGCTATCTACAGTTTTTAATGGTTTGAAAAATAAAGATTTTTCTATTCAATTAAGACTTATTATTATTATTATTATTATTATGAAAATCGTGTAATGATTAAAACAAATTGTGAATACAAAATCTCTTAGAATACGAAAGATATTCCCAGATAACGATACAACAATTTAAATATAATTTGTCACGTGCATTGAATTTATTGTTCCGTTTTCAGATAGTACCACCATGCACTTGGTTCCTTTTCGTTCTGAATTTTTCTATGAAAGTCATTAAAGAAGGGTTCTTAAAATGGATCCTTCATGATTTCATATACATCAATGACACTTCAGTAACGACGATCATACATTTCTGTTTCAACAGAAGTTTTATATAATAGCATCTACAAATAATTAAAAGAATATACAAGGTCTGTCAGTTAAGTCAAATATATTTTTAGACATTTATGCAAGATAAATGTACAAAATTTTTAAACTCTTGAAAATAATTCCCTTAGGAATCTTCACACTTTTTTCAGCCACACTGCCATGCACGGTAAGCGTCCTGGAAGGCGTCTTCGAGAACCTCATCAAGGGCCTTCGTCACACCGGTTTAGATCTTTTCAATCGTCCCAAATCGGTTTTTTTTTTCAGGCGCTTTTGATCCTGGGAAACGAAAACATGTCACCCGGGTCAAGGTCTGGACTGTACTGGGGCTGCGGCGGTGTTGCAAAGTTATTCTTGGCCAGGAACACCCGAACGTGCAGAGCCGTGTGACTGAGAGCGTGGTCTCGGTGGAGTGTCCAGATAGCGGTGGTCTCCCTTCTCGTGCGGATAACCATTTTTCTCAATCTCTCCAGCACATCAGCATTGTTTCATGAAAACTTCAAGTTTGCGCCATCATCAGGACTTTCAATCGACGATCCGTGTTCAACAAATTTCGCACTGGGGCCAATTTTGGTTGACGAAGGACGTCCAGAGCGGGGTTCATCGGCTACCTCTTCCCGGCCGTCCTTAAACATCTTCAGCCAGCCCGAAATTCGAGGATACGAAAGAGCTACGTCCCCGTAAGATTCCTTAATCATTTCGTAGATGTCGGCAAGACTTTTGGCACAAAATCTGATTGTGTACCGTTGTTCAAGCGAGTCTTCCATCGCGCGTCGTGACACAGGCAGTAAACCGAACAATAATCCGGACGTTCCGAGAGCTCGGAATACACTGCTGGATAGTGTAAGCCTCCCCCCCCCCTAACCCAACCAATTCAAACGCGCTACGACCAGTAGAAGCTCAGGAAAAAATCATTTGCTTTACTTACGAGACAGACCTTGTACATTTGGCAAATTGAAATAAAATCTTTTCGTTACCACTAGTGCTTGATAACAACCTATGAGTGCGAAAAATTAAGCACATTAGCACGGGATTGGTGCTCCAAATAAGGCCATGTTAAGAGTTTTGAATTTTTAAATAATATGTTGTTTTTTATTTTTTGTTTTGTCTTTTTTTAGAACTTTGTGAACATTTTCCTAAACAAACTTGGTATAGCCAGTATTTGCGAAATGGCTCTGAATCAACATCATAATTGTCAATGAAGAAATTTGATATTTTTCTTTTCAGTTATCTTCAGTGTGTACATGGTGAAAACTTCACGATAGTTTTAAGCATAATTTATAAATAAGAAATATAATCGTTTTAAAATTATCAAATACGACGACAGATTAAACAATTCAATCAGTTTAAAAGTATACATCACCAAAATTCACCAAATGTATTTTACCCACACATTACGTACAGAAAGAAAGATATCCTGAAATATTCTCTTCCTCCTTCCACGTCTTGCAAAGGTCTTCTCTAAACTAGATGCTTAAAAGACATACGGAAATGGTGTTTAGAAATCTGTTCCCAGAATTTTGTGCAAAATATGTTTCCTTGTGTTTTCTTATATAATTGGAAAGTAAAATTCTCGAAATATCATTACATCAATTAAAAAAAATCAAATTATATCTGTTCACGCCAATTATTCCGGAGTTGCCACACACACATTATTGTTGGTATGTTTTCTGAATAATAAATTATTATTGAACTAATACTACTTTTTAATTGTACTCGTTAATTGAATTCACATGATTTGAAATAGAAACTTGTGGCATTTAACAAAGGAAACAGTTTTAATATCATCAGCAAATGTGTTATAATCATTCCTTTAATTGCTTACTAAACACATTTAGTAAATTACGTGTTATTGATTTATTTTTCACTCCATTTCGATTTATCTCCTTTAGAAATGTTTTGAGTACGAAAACTGTCTCACGGTAGTCTATTTCATCCGTCACAGGCGTTCGAACTGGGGCAAATAATTGAAGAAAAAATAAGGATGTATCCCCATAAACATTTTCGTGGATTTTTTGTATTGCTTGTTGTTACAAACTTCGTGGGAATTGGTCCATACAAGATGACGTTACCGGCGGAACTTGAAAGAAACACACCAGCAATGCTTATATCACTGATATCATTAATGTTCGAAGTAACTTTCTCCGGTTACATGTTTTATTCTCTGATATTTGGAACTTATATTACATATCCTCGTATGGAATTGGTTATGATCTTTTCTATAACAGCCACATTATCCACTTTTGTTGTGTACTGTACAATTAGTGGGATGACTGTCAACTTCAGACGAAGTAAAAGGTTATTCAAATGTATGTTGTCACTGGAAAACACTTTTCACGATAAAATTTCTGGAGGTCAGAATATTTTCTTTATTGCAATTGCATTCACTGTCTTCCTTTATTGCATAATAGAAACTGGTTTAATTTGTATATGTTGGTATGTACCTTGGAATGAAATAATTTTTACGTTTTGGTCAAAGTTAACCATGAATATGTCATTTCTTATCTTCATTATACTTGTCTCAAAACTGAACGGTATTTTTAAATTTATCGAAAAGGACTTATTTTCATTCGTACAAGTAATACAACGGTATGAAAATCAAGCAAGATTGTTTTATAATGAGGGTATATGTTTATGTGAATGTAATCATCCGAAATCAGATATTTCAATCAATATCGTTTCACGGCAGCGACAAAAGCTTTCGTCTCTGAGAAAGTTGCATTTTAAATGTTTAGAAGCAGTCTCAATTCTGGAGGAAATATTTCGCTTTCCTTTACTTATTTTCTACACATATATTGTGATAAACCTCCTTTCTTATTCGTATCTCTTGTTAGTGTATCGGGGTATTGAGCAAACACCAGTGCACACTTGGTCCATCGTTATCCTAGAAAGCTTGTGTTTGATGTTTGGAGCTGTTGTATCGAGTAAAGCTACAATGTCGGGACATAGTGAAAAAGCTGCAACAGCGCTCATGGTGGAGGCTTCGGGAATTCCAAACCTTGAACGTGAAGCAACCTTACTTCTGATGCAACTGCGTGGACATAAAGTGAAATTTTCTGCTGGAGGTATCTTCACTGTTGACCTGCGATTCTACTGTGGTTTGTTGGGAACCGTTTTAGGTTATGTTGTTATCACTATACAATTTGCTGAGGTAACAGATTCGAAATCATAACCGACCCTCTTCCAGATAATCGTACATGGAAAAAAAGTAAGTTGGATTGTTCAGCCTAATGTTAACTGTGACAGCTTACATGTTGCTGTCTAGCGGACAGATAACACCACCAGCTGCCACAGTTTATGTTGTTTCCACCCTAAGCAAGTTTACATCAGATCGAGATAAATTTACAATCACTGCGGAAGCTTACGCTGTTTTGTCCGAGAGGAAGAATGTTACATCAACAGCTATAACTTATGGTTTTTTCGTGCAACAGATCAGCCCTGCTCAAAAATCTGACATAGCGACATGAACAGTTGTTTGTTCCTCCCCGCTGATCTCGTACGTAGTTGCCACTAAAGGACATTCAACTGCGCTGCCTTCTATGTGTTCGGTTCATTGACTCATGCCTGAGGCGGTGCAGTCTTCGCAATTGTTTTACGGTGTCAAATCAATAATGGCTTTCGTAACTATGAATAGTTGTTTACATGAACAAAATAATTCATTACTACGACTAAACGACGCCATCCCGACGTTGTATCGCCCGAAACTGAAAGCCTAGACGACGGGATTTACAATGTTGTCTCGACGTACGCTGATAATGTTTTGAATTTCTGTAGATTGATTTGGTTTGATTTGACCTAATTATTGTTTTAAATAATGTTCTCAACAAATGTATTAGGCTAATTAGAGTAAATTTCAAGTATATTCAAAATAAATAAACGTTTGGATACATGAAAATTATTTTCTAGATACTTAAAGATATATTTTTTCAAGCTTTTAGAGATTATTACCATTTTTCATATTTACTATTCATGGTACCAATACTATCGAGCCAAATCTAGGATAACGCAACACAAGAGGATAAATAATATTTTATGTTCGCGGAATCCCAGTGGTATCGTTCTCGTCTTAAGGATAAATGATCCCTGGATCGAATACAGATGCTGTCCAATCGAATAATGTCAGATACCTGAAGACGGACGTTCGTAAGTTAACGTCCGGAAAAAGAACGTCTGCTATACGCCCGTGATTAAACAAGGGTTTTAATAAAAATGCATATCGTCAAGAATGTCGTACAGAGAAGAAAGCGACGAAGAAGATGAATCGACGTCGACTCCCACCGAATCAACATTACATGGGGAGCGGCGTCCCGTTACTGTTGTATTGGGCACGACTGCTCGCGTCCATGGTATAACTTAAGCCACACGTGCCCCCTGAGTGGTGCCAAAAAGCAGTCGCTTCGAGTAAACTTCGGAGATCGGCGGCCAAATTTCCTTCAGAGTCCTAGCCATTATGAAAAGCGTACCTGGCTTATGCATAATGCATAAGCGGCAAAATGGTTGCTATCGGAACCCTATCGGACCTACAGTTCGAATGTGTCAACTTAACATTAAAGGGATACGCAGAGCTAAAAGTTATGCCTGTCAAAAACTCTCAGAAGAAACCAGATCAACATAGCTCTGATTCAAGATACCCACACAGCTGACGAACAAACTTAAGACCAGAGGTAAGGTGCCGGGCTATACAATAATTGGTACAACTTTTCATCACTCATTCAGTATTGCAACATACGCCAGAAATAATTTCAAGAGAGCTCATCTTCTAACTTCATGTACAAAAAACAACATACAAATTACACTCGTGAGCATGGGAACTTTTCTGGAAGGCTCCCATCTTCCTCGAAGCATCTGGGTCGCATTGAATCGAGTGCGAACGCTCAGCGGTAGGTGCGGCGACTCACTCCATAGGTGGGGCACGCGTGAGACTCCGCTGTGTGACTGTGGTGAGGTGAAACAGACTATGATCCACATGATCTCTGATTATCATATCAGAAATTTTGCGGGCAGTATGAATGACTTGGTTAGTGCTACTACGGAGGCTGTGGGATAGCTTAAAGATTTAGACATTAAATTATAATATGCAATTTGCGATATGCCATCATAAGCCCACTGTATTTTTACGTGTGTTTTGTGTATTTCATAGAAGTTGATGTATTTTGTTTTATTATGTGCACAGACATACGCTAAATAAATAAATAAACAAACATTACTTGCTTACGGATTGGCAACTTCCACTACTTATCCGTCTTCTTATCTTGTAGATTAGCTACTTCAACTGTGACAGCTAATGCTTTAAGGTGTTGTACAGAAGGAAGAAAATAGCCGATGGGTGTTGTCTGTCCGGTTGGCAGCCAATACACTAGCTACCACAGCTTAGGTTTTTTTCCGTGTATTTCAAGATGTGATATATTTTGAAAGTAATTGCTTCAAATATAACTGGGAATGACGTATTCTCCAGCAGTTGCTGTTAGTAGATGTAATAGATAAAGCACTATTTTTCTCGAGGATCTACAAAATAGGAAGAAATTCCAACATTATTTAATTCGCGAATTCTTTTCTTTAGTAATATAGAACTTGGTTTATTCTATATGAGTAGATGGGGATGTGAACGTATTAGTTCGTCACCTGAATTGTATCTGAATACACTGCTCTCCATGGATTTTCCCAATTCAGATTTAAGTATATAAATAAATAGATAAATAAATAAACTTCTTTTGAAGCGAATGTAGTTGTGATTTTACCTACCACATTCTGAAGTTTTATAACTCATAAAGGAGTGTCATTATTTTGTCTTAGGATAATAATGGATCGTTTTTGCATATACATAAAATATAGAAATAAAATTTTGACTATTTAACTAAATCTCTCTCTGTAATTGGAGGTTAGGGTAGAAACCGTTATAGTAGGATTCTTTAAATGAAGGAACAAAACAAGACAGCTGACAATGGAATGAATACATTTTCAAACAATATACTAAAAAAAGTATCAAAAATATGAATAAATAATTTTTGTATACCTAAGAGGGGAAATATTAATATTTTTACACGAATTGCTTTGTCAATGTTTTTCTCAAAAATATGAGCGGATCGCTATTACTTCTGACGTTCGGCGTACAACCCAACTCCTCTCTATCGCAATTCTGTTGCTCAAATTGTAAGAGGCAGTCAAATTAAAACGAGACGGATTCAGGAAAGTAAATAAACTGTTTATTAACTCAAAAGTAATTACCATTACTGTTACTACATTTATCTCACTTTGAGACAAGACCCTTCATGGAAAAATGTGTGCGGATGCCAATAGAACTGTGATTCTACCTCTTCGTCCGAAGTAAATCGACGGCCACGAATATATTTCTTCAGGGCTCCAAAGTTATACAAATCGCATGGGGCGAGATATGGTGAAGTTCGAAAATAAAAGGAATATACATACCAAATTTCACGTTTAGTGCTTCAGTAGTTTAGGGTCTGCCTTCTGGAACGAGTCAATCAGTTAGGACAATGCCGCTTAGATAAAAACCATGCCTTTACATATTGTTACAAACTATCTCTTTTCTTTTAACATGACAAAGTGTTTTCAAATTATTCAAAAACAATAGCCTACATTATTCATTCAGCTAAGAAAGAATCTGATCGAATAAATGTTTGCTAATTGCCTAGTACCTTGACCAGTGGTTCTCAATTTATGATCATATAATTTCTTTTGAGACGAGTCTTTCCAAGTTTTGATCCCCAAAATCCCTTAAAACACTTCATGTATATGCTTCTGTTACCCAAAACATTTGTTGACAAAATATACATATTCAGCAAACCACAAGTGTGGCTATCCGTGCGGTTGGTAAGATAGGTTCACGTGCATTGCCTTAACCAGTCAATGTAGGTTTCGTTTCCTCCATGGGGCGTACCTACCAGAACCAACAATCGCGTACAGTCAAATATTACAAATTAGTGCCCCTTAAACTTCTGGCAGTACTTGGCGATACCCTTACGGATTGCGGACACCAATTTAAAAATCCTTAATTTTGATGGAATTGATATACAAAAATTTGACGTCATAACAATTCCAAAAAATATATATATTTCATGATGGATCCTAAAGGGAAGTCTGAATCGTAGTTCAGCAAATTCCCCATTAATTTTTCAAAGTATTTTTTAAATGTGATATGAATGCGCTGCGGTCAGGTTCAGCCCATGAGGTTACCTAATATAAGCGACAGTCAAATGAAAACGTGACAGATTGGAAAAGGTAAGGAAACTGTTTAGTAACTCAAAAGTAATCACCAAAACCGTTAATACATTTATCTCACTGTGAGACAAGACGATCAATGACTTCATGGGTACCACTCTAATTCTATTCATGGGTACCACTCTAATGACAAAATGTACACACTTTCCCCATCAAGTTAGGGAGACCTGAAGCTTTGTACTTTAACAGCAACCGTAGTGTACTTTGCATTCTTCAACTTTTTACAAAAATTATTCGCACGGGTTCAACTGTTGGTTTCATATTGACGCACGTAAAAGAAAACCGTTCTAAGGTCCAAAATCATATATTCATTGATTTACTCCGAGTCGCTGCGCTCAGACGAATGGACGGACGGGTGGTATGCCAAAAACAACTTTTTCAGGATCAAGGATCACCAACACGGATTATTTCGTCAAAATGTCACTTTCGACGTTTTCACTATTACAATACTTTTTCTATACTACGTGTATGAGAAAGTAAAATCATTATAGATTACTTGTTTAATGATGCAACTAATGGTGATTAATAAAAAAAAATTATCTAAATTTAAGGTTGTTCTGTTGAGAGCATTGTAAATGTCAAATAATTAAAGTAGTAAAAGATGTTCTGTCGAAATTGTTGTATCAAATAATTAAAAATGATAATTTTCGAAATGTCACATGCGATTTCCAAAAAGCGCTTCAAAAAACACGGAGAGTTAATCATATTGTGTTGTATGCAAACGGAAGAATGACTGTAGTCGAACCCGGAACATCCAGCTTTACGAGCTTGTGCGCTTCCATTGCGTTATTTCCATTAGTTCTTCGGTCTGATCTACCATTGGTAATCAAGTTGTATTGAATCATATGCTTCAGATATAATCACATTCAAGATACTATCCTCATTTTGAGGCGACTTCCATATTATTATTTCATTATTTATTATGTTGTTGGCCGTTACTCTTTGACCACCTTGCCTTCAACGAAGTCGTAACGAGGTTTCTTTTACTCTTGGTTTCATCTTATTCATCTACTTTCACATCACGTCCATTGTCATCCGTCAAGTCCAGTTTATCCTCTTGTTTGCATGTCTCACCTTTGGTTGTCTAACATTTTGTGTTCTCTTTCTTCAATCTTCCTTACTCATTATATCCTTGATTCTTATTTGCGTCACATATTCCTTATATTTCTAATACTTTTTCTTATTGTTTATCAATTATTTCTTCTCTTATCCATTCCATATTTCTTCTCCTTCATATACCTTAAATATTCCGCTCTTTCCTTACCACATAGTTTGCAATTCCAAAACACATGTCCCGCCGTCTCCTCTCCCTTTCTTTGCTAAGGTGGAAGCCTTAGTGTCTCATCCAATTCTCTGAAAATAGGACTTAAAATTTCCATGTTGTGTCATGAATTCCATGACATATGGGTTTAAAATAAACCATTTTCTATTCTTCTCTCCGAAGTTTAGCTCTGGTATATAGCTACACGACACCTTTCCGTTAATACACTTGTTCCACCGTATCTGCAACCTTAAATTAATTCTTCAGTAATCTTTCTCATCTGCTCTTTTGGTTCCATTAATATATACTGTCTCACATTTTTTTATTCTTTTCCTCAAGTTAATTTTGTGTATATACACATCCAACGGAAGAAAACCATGTAATACTTCGAATGCATCCGTAGATATTGAGTCATATTCCCGGTAATACTCTTTAGACATAGTACTCCCTCAGGGAGGATTTTATTCTGGGCAGAGGATTTTATCCAATTCTGGAGTTCACAATCATACAGCAATCTTTTAAATTGCGGTTAACCACTCCGCGAGGTAGAGATACCCTGTTCGTTCCTCGAATACGTCTCCCAATTTCATTCAACATAACATGATTAATCTGGAAACTGGCGGTGTGGTTACAAAAGTTCTTTGTTTGTGAATCACAGATTGTACTCAAAATAATGTGTGTAATACCCCTGATAACCATCATTTTGCCCCGCGTTACAAAAACTATTTTAAAAACTATTTAAAAAAATATTATACCGATCTCCTCTACTGTTATAGCGTAATATATGTTAGTGTTGTGTCGATGCATTCGCCATCTTTTGTCTATTATAACAATTAAACGTCTTCCATTATAATAATTAAAGCACTTAGACAAATTAGCACAGTATTGGCGTTGTGAAGAAGAAATATTTCGCGTAATAACAATTATTTTTTGCCGCTTAAAACGTTTTTCATTTACACGCTTCAATTCTTTTCAAACTTTTCGTGACCTCTTAAGAAGCGAGAGTCTCTTCTCTAGGAGAATATTTCTAACCGTTAACCTCCCCATCTTCCAGAAACTTGTCGGTGGGCACGAAGTGACTTCGATGCACCTGCGCCGAAAATACTTCCACGCAGAGTTATAAATACGACCCTCTTCTCCACCCCCACTCCTGTCGGGGAACGTTGCGGCTCACACGCGTGCCGTGACGTCAGAATCCATGGCGACCCCCCTCCTTGACCCTTCTCTCACGATTGTCACGTCATGGGGTGGGGAGAGCGGTACATGTGTGTTGCATAAGTCGATACAGGAAGGCAAGAGAGAAGAAGTAATCCCACGTACGTGCTCCCACTCGCAGGGAAACATTGAGCGTAAAGTTTCGCTTCCGTGACAATTACGTGTCGAATACGTCGGGAATTATTCACGTCTACTTCGCAGGACACGCAATAGAACCATATGCCTTTGAACCATATGTAGAGTGCGGTCAATATTGACCATGTGATCACAGAGAAGGCGAATGAGTACATGTGTAGAAATAGTCTTGTATTGACGAGGTCAACTGTATACAACTGCACTCTCTAACTCACTGATCCCAAATTTTGAATGAACGTGGGTCAGTTTTCATTGTATAAGAATTTACGGCAGACTCGATAACGGGATTTGCATTTGTACTATACGATTTCTTTTCTACAGGGAGTAGATCAATTTATATTTTATTTAGTAAGCTGATATCAGAGAATTCGTTATGATTTATATGTCTCAGATATATCATTCAATCTTTGTGCCACTAAACATCGTGAAATGTACACAATTTTCTATTTTCTATTAGCTTTTGTTTCTCCAACCTATTCATCGTCGTCATTTCTTAGTTTCAGTTTTGTTAAACTAAAAATTCTCTCTACACTTAGAATATTCGCATCCGCGAATGCTTTTTTAGGCCCTTGAAATACTGTTCTGCTTTGGAAGAGGTTCAGAAATATATTATTTTAATGGACCTTTACCAAACTTTATGTAAAAAACACAAGCTTTTGTGATACACCACGGTTAAACAAGAGCTCGATTTCTGCTCGAGAGTTCGAAGAAAAACTCTTAAGGAACAGACATACCGTATTTTAGATTGCATCTTTCTGTATCATGTACCCCAAAAGAAATACTGTTGTGAAAATCGTATGATGGAAAATTCTCACGTTAAAAATAACATTTGAATATTCACATCGTATGTGACAGTATAACATTCCTAGTCCTCCTATGGTTGTACGAAAAATTATTACTAGCCGTTCCCATACTTCAAGATGCACGCATCCATGTAGTCTGCGCTCCCTAGTACCTGTCTGCATAGATTGGTATTATAAAAGCGATACAACATATATTGACTTGAGTCTTTATTTCCATTTGAATTCTGCATGTCTTGTTGTGAACTCAAAGAAAGAACTTGTATCTAGAGAAATCCTCTACCTTACCCAAACGAGTGGTTAGGTCAGCTTCTGAAAATGGATCCCTTCAAGATTATTCATTTTCTCAAGGATTTAGACAAAATTTCTATGTCCTAGTTGTATTCGTCAAATTTGTTACCCGCCCCATCACGAGCAGCAACCTCCAAAAGTGTTACACAATTCTTTCTGCTAGGGTTCTGTTACACCAGGCCACTTGTGTAACAGGTAACTTGTGACCGCGAGTGGCCGAGGTCATCAAATATTATTGTCTATATTGGAGCCCATTTCAACGACATTGGAGAGTGCCGCCATTGCTGAAGCTCCCTCCCAGTCAATCACTAGTAGCAGAAGTGTAATGGACTCCTCTATAGAAAATGCTATTTGATGACTTCGGGAACTTTTGGTCACTAGTAGCTTGTCTCAAGTGGCTTAGTGTAATAGGACCCTTACACTTCGTAGACATTATTGACTTATTCATTTCTGTCAATGAAACCAACCATGAGATGGTTAAACGCTATATGCAGCAGCTTTTGTGGATATATAGTACGTGTATAACATGCGGGCTCTTTACTACAGACTGGAAACTACGAATTTTTCTCAAAGAAAGAGGAAGGGACGTAGGAAAGGGAAACTCGTATCACTTGATGACACTCTAACCAGCTATGGGAAAGATTTTGGACAAGTGGGTAGCTGAGAATATAAATGGCCACATGGAAGGAAATTGATATTGCAGGGCGGAGCAATTTGGGTTCCGGAAAGGAAGAGGGATGGAGGATTCAATACATAAATTTGTGTTATATGTAGAAGGAAGAACACATAAGTACGCATTGGTGAGTTTCATTGGTATATGAGAGGATATTCAATATGTGTCGTGTAAAATAATACTGCTAAGGTGGGAAGAGATGGGGGATACTAAACTTGTTTGGTTCAAACTTCAAATAAAGACATTCATACTTGAATTTAGAAGGAAAACAACTCATTAAGGAAAAGAAGAAGGCGTCTCCTCAAGGGAACGTTGATTGTTGGGGGAAAAACAGAAAAGATGTAGAAGATACTGACAGACGTGTACTGGAGTTTTGTAGCGAGTAATTGGCAACAAAAACTGTAACAATGTAAAAAGATAAAACAGTGGTGTTGTATGTAGGAATGCGGCTGGGACATGAAGGATTTTAACAGTGAAAATGGATGGAAAGGGCATAAGAGGAGAAGTTTCAAACATCCCAAGGTGCACCTTAATGAAAATCTCCATTTCAATAAGCATGTAGAGCTTATATAAGTTAAAATTAAACTTAATGCGAGTTTGATTAACTAGAGAAACCTACCTCATAGCAGCTTGATAGTTGTTTATTAAGGAGGGATGCAACCGATTCTGGGATATGCGGTGTGTGTGTGGACCCATAAAATACTCATTGTCCTTATGGGGAGCAAATTAGNTCATCAAATATTATTGTCTATATTGGAGCCCATTTCAACGACATTGGAGAGTGCCGCCATTGCTGAAGCTCCCTCCCAGTCAATCACTAGTAGCAGAAGTGTAATGGACTCCTCTATAGAAAATGCTATTTGATGACTTCGGGAACTTTTGGTCACTAGTAGCTAGTCTCAAGTGGCTTAGTGTAATAGGACCCTTACACTTCGTAGACATTATTGACTTATTCATTTCTGTCAATGAAACCAACCATGAGATGGTTAAACGCTATATGCAGCAGCTTTTGTGGATATATAGTACGTGTATAACACGCGGGCTCTTTCCTACAGAGTGGAAACTACGAATTTTTCTCAAAGAAAGAGGAAGGGACGTAGGAAAGGGAAACTCGTATCACTTGATGACACTCTAACCAGCTATGGGAAAGATTTTGGACAAGTGGGTAGCTGAGAATATAAATGGCCACATGGAAGGAAATTGATATTGCAGGGCGGAGCAATTTGGGTTCCGGAAAGGAAGAGGGATGGTGGATTCGATACATAAATTTGTGTTATATGTAGAAGGAAGAACACATAAGTACGCATTGGTGAGTTTCATTGGTATATGAGAGGCTATTCAATATGTGTCGTGTAAAATAATACAGCAAAGGTGGAAAGAGATGGGGATACTAAACTTGTTTGGTTCAAACTTCAAATAAAGACATTCATACTTGAATTTAGAAGGAAAACAACTCTTTAAGGAAAAGAAGAAGGCGTCTCCTCAAGGGAACGTTGATTGTTGGGGGAAAAACAGAAAAGAAGTAGAAGATACTGACAGACATGTACTGGAGTTTTGTAGCGAGTAATTGACAACAAAAACTATAACAATGTAAAAAGATAAAACAGTGGTGTTGTATGTAGGAATGCGGCTGGGACATGAAGGATTTTAACAGTGAAAATGGATGGAAAGGGCATAAGAGGAGAAGTTTCAAACATCCCAAGGTGCACCTTAATGAAAATCTCCATTTCAATAAGCATGTAGAGCTTATATAAGTTAAAATTAAACTTAATGCGAGTTTGATTAACTAGAGAAACCTACCTCATAGCAGCTTGATAGTTGTTTATTAAGGAGGGATGCAACCGATTCTGGGATATGCGGTGTGTGTGTGGACCCATAAAATACTCATTGTCCTTATGGGGAGCAAATTAGGAAGTGCTTAGTGTTTGTGTATTTTGAGATTAAGAGGGTGCTATGTCACAATGCCAACTAACGCCGTAAATAGGCTACTAGGGATAGAACCAACACACCTACATATTCAGAAATTATGGCTTCGGTACGCAATGAAAAAAGAATAGAGTGTCCACGACGTAATACGAACTGAAGAAAAGGTAGCACTGTCTGCGTTGACGAAAAGTTTGAAGAATAAACTGGTGTCAGAATTACTTCCGATATAGAGGACTTCGAACAGCATTCTCTGCTGATGGTGCACCGCGAGGAGGATCCTCTGTGACGTCATTGTATACGATCATCGCCTGTTTTCAGACGGCCTCCTAATGATGCGGAAGACAAGGGTGATAAGAGAGTGATGACGTGTGAATGTTGTGGCGGAATGAATGGCAGGGGAAACGGGAGAACCCCGAGAAAGCCTGCCGCGAACTCCGCTTCGTCCACCATCGCGAATTCTACTTAAATCAAACAGGGTTTGAACCAGTGTCACCAGAGGGTAAAAGGTGAGTGAGGTATGTAAAACAGGTCGCACAGAAAAGATTGATGTGTGAAAGGTGGAATCCGGTGGAAGACATCGGCTAAAGGAAGCTATGTTATTTCCATATACCTAGCGAACGAATTCGAATGACAGTTGCGTCCACATTACTTGTATCTGCCCCATCGTTTAGTAGGGAAGCATCTCTAGACGAATCTAGAACTTATCTTAGTATTGATAAAGTGCTATTTTTCAAATCCACCCTAATATTTATGCATGTGTTTCATCCGTGTATTTATTACCCCTTGTGGGGAGGATATGTGACAACTCTGGAACAGATCAGAATAGTGACGAGCCGGGAATCAAACCCGCGTTTGGTCTGGATGAAAATAGTGCATAGTTGTAGAAGGCAATCGGGTGGCGAACAAATTAAAAACCCAACAAAGAAGCAGGAGTCCCGGATTCGTACCTTGTCGAAAGTTATCGCATCGTAATATTTTTCAATTCTCAATATACCTGCTTTGAATATTCAGTAGCTTTCCTTCTGTGTTATACCTGCGCACGAAGCTCCGGAGAACAAAACGCCTCATTAGATACAAATTCGCTTTCCAACACAATGTTGCATGGTGCGGTTGCTTGCGTGTCTGTTACTCAGCGACGTGCGTGTGAGTGGCATGTAATCCTCAGAGTGCATTCAAAGGTATCTGTTAAACACAGTTTTATTTCTTCGAGGCATGTTCCCACAATGGGTTGTAGATTCAGAAACAACAATGACGGAAAATTAAAAAAAAAAATTATTCCACCGTGTTCTAGAATTTTGGTGTTTAATAAATAATTACGACCAGTAAACCTATTTGATTATAGAAAAATTTGAATTTAAAATATTTGTTCTTCCACTCTCCCACACCCTCAGAACCTTCCGGGGTCGTTTGTCAAAATAGATTTTCTGAGAACCGCTGGGTGCATTTGCCACGATTCCTTGTCCGGGGGGTTGAAATTTAATCGTCTTGTGTCCCGTTAAAACTATTTTCTGTGTGATAATTAATACACAGAACTTATTAACATTAAGTTGTATTTTTCATTACGCCAATAAAACTTTACCAGAACCATCTATATTTTATGACCAATAATACCATGTTTTAGGAGCTTCTAAATGATTTGAGAATTTATGAAAAATTACATTATTTTTCTTTCGTTTTGGAATGGTTAATTATAGTACTAGATTTGAACCTTAATTTCAAGTTTGTTTTTTCTTTTAATCCTATTGAGAAACTAATTAGTTTTATGTACGCTCATAATTGATGACAGAAGTATGGATGACTCAACAAAGAAAGAGTATAGACCAAACCACCTATTATCGGATTGTGGAGAAATAATTTCACTTATACGTGTTACGAAACGATTTACATTTATAAACATATCATAGACGTTGATGTAGAATTATGCGGAAAAATGAATATTGTGAAAGCGTTTGTGAGAAAGCGTATATTTTTATTATTGGCTCAGGAGAATTTATAATTTTCTATTATTTCGAAAACTGTCAAAAAAGTTGCAGACGAGATTAGTGTTCCTTCTATTCTTTGAATTATTGCTACTTTTCAATTTTAGTGTTTAATGATAGATGTACTAATGACATATTTCTTCTACTATGTGCACTAAGAGAAATGCGTTATTAAATCTTACCAAAATTGGGGACAATATTAGGAACACGTTACAATTCAACTAATCTGATCAATATTTACCATTAGTTGTACGTCTGTTTTAGAACACTGATATAGTAAAACGCTAAATTTATCTATAATGGATTCCTTTATTATTGGAATCTTCATATCCATATCCCATTCATTTTCAACATCAAACGAGAAACTTGAAATTGTCTAATAATACTCATAAGATAAATTTTTAACCGAAAGTGCTTGTTTTGTATTTCTACTGTAGTTCTTATCCATACTAGTTAGTTCTTGGTTTTAAAATTTCGCTCAAATTATTGAAAAACAACTGAACGTGTTGTATAACCTATCATGTGTGATATAAAGTTAGCTAAACCAAATTATTCATATTTGAATCTTAAACTAGTCTATACTGTAAACAATCAAAGTCATGTAACTTTGCCGAAAATGATTTAAAATGGCTGTCTCACAAGAATTACCTACTTTTACGAATTTTAGTAATATATTGATAAATATTAATCGCGAATAGTTGCTGGAAAAGTATACAAGTTTAAAACGAGACACACGGTAATAGGTGTCCCACAAGCACGACGGGGAGTGGACAGAACGGCGCAACAAAGGAGTGAATATATTTTTGACGGCCGACGTTGGCGATATATTTAAATTTAAAGAAATCGGAAAGTGTTGCCAACATAACGTGAGGTGAACTTACCGATACCATGAACGGTGGCGTTGGATAGACTGTGTACAAGCGCTATACCAGCTTCAAATCAGTTTGACAGGCAAAAAGTAAATTAATAAATTAACTAATAATTTATTGCCGAAGAGCAGTCATAAACTACACACGAACACGTTTAGACATATTTACTGCAACTACTTTACAATTAACTAAGAAAGACAGTGCAGTGCGTTCCCATTCGTGTCCTTTTAGGTTACACTTTCTGCGAGTTAAGTTACAAGTAAATAGTGATAGTAATTGATTGTACCTTCACTTTTTTGTCATAAAATATAATATTTGCAAATTATCAAGTGAGAAATATTTGTATTTATAACAATACGTTTCAATTTCTTTTTCTGGGGAACGACTCAAACGATTTTCATAGAATTCCCTGAATATTTGTTTCCAGATGAAAAAGAAGTCTAAACATTTTATGTTTCCGAGTAGGACATGTTTAGTTCTCTTTTTGATGTAAAATTGGTATATCGTGGATTCCAAATATCAGATATCGACTAACCTAGCGTCAAATGATAAAAGTCGAGACCTCAAAATAATACGGTAAGCAATGTGGAATATAAATATTTTGTATGCTAAAGACACTGTCATCCTGTTATTAAAAGAATAATTACTGAATTTGTTGTATTTCCGACGAGTCGGTTAGGAGAATAATTGCTACATGTGCTTCATCCTGTATCTCAAACATATGTACTTTAGATACGCAATTCCACAAGGCGTCCGTGTTATGCGGGTCATCTATTTATATGCTGGTGAAGGGGCGTTCACTGGAGACAAGCGCATAGAGAAAGAGGGCGGGTCGTCAGAGGTTCATTGGGAATAGAGAAGACGGTGGGGTCGGGGAAGGGTGGATTACAATCAGGTTAGTGTGCGGGTGAGGTGGGTCTGGGGCGTGGTGGTTGGGTGTGGGGGATGACGGTGCGTCGGGAAATGGGTGGAACCTCAGTAGAAGGGATTAACTCTTTTACTAGGGAAATTAGTTGGAAAATCACGAAAAAAATTTGAAATTCAATAATCTGGTGACAAAAAAATCTATAACAATTTTGGTTTGAGGGATTGATTATCCGAATCTAGTGACCTAAATCTCATAAAATTATGCCTAACCTTACCGCTCTGGACTGAAACTGAAATCATTTGAATGATGTACATATTTTCTTTATGATATGTAATAAGAAAACAGTTGAGATTTTGGACGTTTCAACTGCAAAGCAAAAAATATACTAATGTATTTAAACTGCACTAATGTATGAATGATAGAAAAAATTATTGTTGGCATACCAAATTGCTTTCAAGGCGTTCATGAATAATATAAATTTCACATTGAGATTTAAATAATACTTTAATATTTTAATTCCATTTCATATTATTCATTCAGTTGAAAGTAAGTCTACAGAGATCTATCTATTCAATTTATCTCCTCCGATTACATATATTCCACCTACATATATTCGATTACACACGTTATGTTACACACATTGCCATTGTACATAATCCGAATAAGTACCGACTGCGGTAGTCTAGCTTCCCCGATCCGGTAAGATAGGGCGTGGGTTCAAACCTTGGTGAAGTTATCAGCTGTGGTTTCCCTCACCTACTCCAGACAAATGTCGGTTCGGTACTATAAATTCCCCGGAAACGCAACATCTCTCCTTCCTAATTCCTTTTCCCAAGACAACGGTTTGATGGAAGGGGATGCCTCATAGCCCAAACCTAGCCAAAAGGCATTAAATAAATAAATTATACATAGGCAATAGTGACCCATGGAGAACTCATGTTCTGCATGTGATTACGCTGATCCCAATCCAGGTTGATCTGAATAGGGAGAACCAATCGGTTATTCCACCAAAGCAATTTCTTTCCACCAAAGCAATTTAATCATCATCATTCACCCCTTAACGCTTTCACACACAACCATTGTCATAACCCAACCGTCATTAGGAGGTCGTCTCTCAACAGTCGGTGGTCGTACAACGACCTGGGTCTGTAGTACTGCTGACTGTGCCTCCAGACACACATGCTAACTCCTCTGAAGGAGACTCCCGACATTCATCATTCAGTGAATCCCGAATTCGGCGAATCGCTCGCCAATGCTCGACTTCCTTTGATGTGCCCAAAAGACCGATAGGTTGTGTGTAGAGCGAGCATCAGTATTCCGACGCGCCAAAGAGCAAGCAACCCATCCACACTATTCGATATTCGCCGAGTAATGAATGTCTGGATCCGAAGCATTTTTTGGTACGATTTCATTATCCACATGAAACACCAATATCGATTGTAGAGATCTCGTCTCTCTCGTCTCGCTGCAGACCAGAAGATCGAGAATTCGAGTTCCCGCTCGAGGACACTGAATAGTAGTTGAATCGAGGTTTTAAATTCATGAGCGTTGGAGACGTGGGTAGATATATGAGAAAGACATGGTAGGTGTCAAGGGCTTAACTTACTTGAGACGTGAAAAAAATAATAATATAATTTTATTACGTATATATTGCCCTTTGGCCACCGTTCCTTCAATAATGTCATTGTAAGGTTTCCTTAACTTCTGGTTTCCACGCATCCATCTACTTTCACATCCATTGTCCTCTTTCAAGTCCTGTGTGACCTCTTGTTTGTCTCACATTTTGTAGTCTCTTTCTTCAATCTTCCTTATTTATTAATCATTCCTTCTTGAGTCACATATTATTCATATTTCTCATATTTTTCCGTTTTTTATCAGTTCTTTCTTCTTCTTCTTTTCCATTCCATACTCCTTTCTTCTTATATATACCTTATACATTCCGTTCTTTCCATATAGTTCGCAATTCCAAGACACATGTCCTGTTTCCTCTTTCCTATTGCACATTTGCATTCCACTGTACCTTCTCTGCCAAACCTCTTCAAATGTCACATAATATTTCCTTGTTATGTCATGAATTCCGTATTTAATAGAACCATTTTCTATTCTCTGCAAAGTTTACCTCTAGTACATAGATATGCGTTACCGATCCGTCAATACTCCTGTCTCACCGTTCTTCAATCATGTGGAAGTTCGTCAGTCTGTCCAAACAATGAGATTGGAATATTATTTATCTGGTAAAAATGGCTATTGGGGTGCCATCTGTTATCGCCAAACAGTCATTAATGGCCACGTGAAACAAATGACCGTTTTGATTCAACATAACATAATTAATCTGTTACCTGGCGGTGAGGTTCACCGCAATTTAAGATATTTCTATGGCCATTTTTAATAGGGTTATTAAAGAGATCAAAATATTTCGTGTATTATTTTGATAATGAGGGTTGGTCTCTTTATTCTATTCATTCAAGAAGGTAGATAGCGAATGCATAACCTACTATGCTCATTCTACTTCACCAGCAATGACTAGATGTACAACCAAAACGTTGGTAAGTTAGGAATCAGTTAGGTTTTCACTGGAGATCTCCAGTTATAGCAGCAGAAAAATTAAAGAATTTTATTAATTAATTCTCATCGATTAAGTAATTTATAGTAATAAAGTATTATAAATACTCTTTGAAATTGTACTTTTATGGCTGTCAGAAATGATGAACGTTCCTGAGTGTGATAAATTATTCGCGTTATAACACTCGGTGTGAAAATAAAAAAATCAAATATTTAATGTATGAAAAACAAAGGCTTCAGGAATGTCTATCTTTCTACGTTTGCGTGTAATTTATATGAGATATTTCAATATGCGTAGCACTAAATTGTATCCCATGTACCAATACAGGAAGTGGTAACAAGTATTTCTTTTTAACACAAATACAATAACTTTCATACAGTTTGATTTATAAAATAATTAGATGTATAATGAAAGAGACCTTTTATAGACGACAATGTATAAATACATAGTAGTTTTTTCACAATATATTGTTCGTCCATTAAAGGTAGTAAGTCTTTCTTTATTATTTAATTATATTCTAGACGTCAATAGTATGATTTATAGAATATCCTATTACTTTGTTTCGTATCATGGTGGGAGGAGCTCAAATCTCCCTACCCCAGTCTTCCAAACTTACTTGACTGTGGAAGTGCATATATCGTGCTGCGTAAAATGTTTCAGGTTGGCATCCCTGCTTGTGTCTGCATCCGCGGGAGGCAATGTGTCTCTGCTGGCCGGACAGCTCGACATCCCCAACAATTACAACAGCAACGAACGCCCTCCTGGAGGTAAGTCGTCGGGAAGAGAATGACTTTGATCGCATCGCTTCGTAGCAGTTTTAGACAGTTGATTTATAACCTTAAAAAAATTGAGACTATTGAATTGTTAATAATAATAATATAAATAATAAATGTATCGAAAAAGTGGGGAAAAGTTTTAAATACAGGAACCTCTCCATGTAAACGAGTAGAATCTGGAGTGTTAAAAGAGAAGTAATTTCAATTACAATTGAGGTTTTGGGAATGGTCACAAAAATTAAATAAAAAACCTAGTAAAGATACCAGGTAATACTAAGGAAAGTGAAGTGCATGAAATTCCATTACTGGGAACTGCTCATCTTGCGTAAGGTACTTTTAAAAGCATGAAATTGTAAAACTTGATCCTGAGGAAGCCGGTTGCAACCTGGACTGGTTGACAATGAAGCCGACGCTAACATAGACAGTCGTAAATAAATTATGAAAAAATAATAATAAATAACACCATGTAGGTATTCCTTTCGACTACCTTTGGACCACTATAACGAGTGCTAGTGATGCCCAACTCTACGTTGGTATAATCTATAAACACATTGTGAAACATTTCGGAGGAATAGCGTCTCGATCGAATCTAGGTTGCCGAATCCAAAAGTCACAAACATCATAGAGTTCACATTTACGACATGAGCTAAGACATTGAAGTGTACAGGTAGAAATTTTCTGGTCCCTCCGAAAATCTAACCCGGGGCATATCCGTGGCAAGGAAGAGTACTAACCTTGAGCTGTATAATAATTTATTAACTGTGTTTGTAGTTAAAACTCTATGTGACAGTAAGTTATTTGTCTCTCCACAAGTAGGTAAGCAAGGGATCATCACATCAATTCTCATCAGTGCTTAAGGAGAGGAAAACACGATTCGGAATTGATAATTCAATATTAATTTATTTAATTATTTTTTGAGTGGAGATGAGACTGCAATATCATTTAACTTCTCCATTGACAATGTCACCGCCCTTGCTTTAGAAATTACAATTACCTCCACCTTTACTACTATCCCAAATCTTTACTTGGACTTACTCATAAAAAGAAGAAAGATTTAATATAATTGTTTTCAAAAAATATAGATTAGTTTATAGAATATTCGAGCACTTATGGAGCTACAGAGTTCTGTAATCCTTATATGCTACCCAAAGATTTGCAAGGTTGTGAAAAAATTCATATTTAGTAGTCTGACTTCCCAGAAATTCTATCAACAAAAGAAAGCTAGAGTATACACTCTAACGTTCGATCGATTGATATTTCATATATTTGTACATGATAGGCAAATGCGTAGTGTCTCGTTATATTGCAACTAATGTTATTTTTTAATCATTCCATAGTTATGTTAAATGATAAATTAAACTTTTTCTACTATTTATGTCAAGATTTAAATCTAGATGGTGAAATATACAACATAGGCCTACTTTGGGCAATTTACTATGTTTATAACAAAGGCCTCAAACTAGGGTCGAGACATGTTGAACAAAATCACAAAATATATAGGGAATTTTCCAAAGAGAATCGTATGATATATAACTAAATTTTTATGGGATTTTCCGTTTTTTTTCTTCCCATTTTAGGCGAAAGTTCATTCGATCGTAAATCGACTATCTTCGGACTCTGAATACAAATTACATGGAATATAAAATTGCTAATTACAAGACATATTTTGAAAATAAGAAGGTCAGTTTTCAAACCAATCTAATTAATTCATTTTTTATATCTCGGTCTACTATTTATTTTCTTAATTTTATAGTATGTTTTGTGACTAGTAATTTTACGAAGTGTACAATTTGTATTCAGTTGTGTGATATTCTTCATCTCTTTAGATTTGAATTGAACAAAATTGTTTGAAAACTGACCCACTTAACAAAGTTGTAGTGTGGCTTTGGTGACAGTGATTGAGAACATACGTTGGGCGATATAAAGATTTACGGTAGAGATTGTTGAAGGAATTTATCAGCAATTGGAGTAGAGGGAGGGGTTGGAGAGAGGATATTTATGTAAATGTGATGGCTGACTTGAGGAGAGGAGAATTTAAAACGGGATTTAAATAAAAATTAATTTCCTAAAAAATAGAAAATAAAAACTGAAACGAAAGCCTAAATAACTTAATTTTAATTCGAATTCCGTCAACTCCTCACTAGAAGTAACAAATCGTATGATAGATATTTTACTGTTCGAATTACTTACATTATGCCGCCATCATATAAGAGAATTGCAACACTGTTCCAAGCAAATCGTGAGGGTAAACGTTGCCGCAACAGTTTGCAATGTCATGACCATCTCTCCATCTCCTTCAGAGTAATAAACCTGGAGGCGTCATAAAAGCTGGATTTATTGCTCGTAACACCCAAAGACAAGAACGTAAAGATGTAACGCTCCAACGGAAGATGTAACGCTACATGATTGTATCAGTGCTCTTTGAAAAGGTGTTACGTCCATTTGCTTGAATTGCATGAAGGAAATTGTTAAAGTAACTCATTTTATACTCAATTTGCTGATAATATCGAACCTAGTTATGCCAAACCATTGCAATTCTTTCTCACATACATTCCTACGTCCACACCATTGAGAATATATTCAATACAAAACTAATTACTCAATGTCTATTACAACTACATGGAATTATTGCCAGAACTTTGTTTCGAGGTGCAATGACGTGTGTTGTCAGTTTTCGGTTTCCCTTTTTACTTTACCATTCTCTTCCTTTACCTCGTGTGTGGGTGCAACGCACACTGATTACACATTCTGCTCCCAAAATAAAGCTTTGGACCGGATTTTTTAGAAATTTTTAATTTTTTTCGTCGTGTTGTGAAAAACATTTTAAATCCAAGTTATAAATATTGAGGCGTGTTAAAGGAAAACCTTGTAGTGCAAAAAAGAATTATTCGCAAAAAACGTTTTTCTTGGTAACGCTAATGCTGTGGTAATCAGTCTAAGTGCCTTCGGTTGATAGTATAATAGTAATGGCGGAGAAAAGTCAGCGTGGGTGTATACATGGTCATGAGACTCGCATTATGCAACAAGTGATGGAAAAATCGATATAATAACATTTCTTAAACTATTTTTCAATACTTTGTTGTAACACCTGGCGAAATAATGGTTACAAGGTGTGGCACACGGGACGTTTAGTGGTAATTGGTGTGTTTTTCGGAAATCACGTGTGGCAAAATTTAAAAAAAGTTAACCGTGAAAGTCTGCATCGCAATTTCACATGTGACATTTCGAACCTTCTTTGCACAACTGTTTGAACAGAACACCTCTCCATATTTTAATTACGAGTATTTTGAACTTACAATAGTAGCAGCAGAACTCCACTAATCTGTAAGTGTTTGTAAGCGAAAAAGCGTTTGTGTATGTATGTGAATATACGCACAAATGAGCCTCATGTAGATAATTAATTTCTTAAATCTAATTTCTTTCTCGTTTTAACCATGTGTAATAATTTTCTAAGCATTTTATTCCGTTTGCATGTGTATTTTATAGATATTATTATAGATATTGATTTGTTTTTAACTTCGTATTATTTTATTATGTATGTATTCTTTTCTATCTGCCACCGAGCAGTGCTAATAAATTATTATTATTGTAGTATTAATTGGAATAAAATTGTATTTTTCAAGAGCATCATTAGTTGCAACATCAGACATATGATGAGTTTTCCGTAATTTTGAGAATCAATTGTGGTGTGTAACTCTGCAGAGGTAGCACATACGAATTCATCGCGAGAGGTTTGCGCGGACGACATCATCCACCTTCAAAGCACAAATTGAAGTGAAAAAGAAAAAGACATTTGTTAAACATAGTTGAATTAATAAAAATCTTAAAACTCTCTCTAACTGATTTTTAGTAAACAAATTGCTCATTAAATAATGTACATCAACCATAAATATTTACGGCATCGATCGCTTGAAAATGGAGCGTCAGAGATTACGTGGATGATATCTGTCGTTCATTTAAAATAACAATATTATTAAATAAGACCTTTCTTATGAATCACTACGTAAGTAACTCCTTTCTGTCGTTTTTAATTTGTTTACTTCTGTTGTTCCCAAAATACAGTACGCAGCAATATTTAAGAATTTGCAGAATAAGTCTAGTGGATGACGCGTGACATGCNCGCGTGACATGCAACATTTTTTTTATCTCTTCATTCTACGCACCTCCAAGTTCTTCGACCGTTAAGCCCTTACCTGGGATTGTCGCCCCTTTTTCTTGCTCACTTGATTAAATCTCTGTTCTAGAATTGTCATTCCACATTCAATGTCCAAGAAAACCGCGTGGAACAGAAGCCATACAACCATTGAGGTGATACAACATATGTTTAAGTTTATTAATCTGAATGCACACCGCACAGACAACATTCAGAAAAAGAAAGATTACTTTGCATGAATGATAATTGCCATCTGCGAAACCACTGCAGGGTGTATTAGTTTCATGTGTCTTCTATTAAAATATGATTTCGACTCTTAGAACGATTTCCGTTTACACGCGTCAATTGTGTTAAATCGTACCTCTGCACCTACGCCTCGTGTGTGTAGAGCTGCTTTCTAGCTTCGAGAGCTGTGAGGAGCGGAGATCTAAGAATAGTTGAAAAGTGAACGACGTCCGACGGAGAGTGGAGATCCAATTTGCTTCAGAGTCACGTGTTCGAGACCGTCGACTTGGATGACTCTCGAATCTCGGAAATACGTCTCAGATGTGCAGGAAACTTTCTTGTATCTCTTGCTGGCTCGATATTTGCGAGTTCTCGTGTTGTATCGACTTCGTCCTTTTCTACTTTTCAACCATCGTATCTTCTACCGTTCCTTCAAAAATAGTTGCGTTAACAGCTGTCGACCGTTATTTTAAACTAACTGATCGTTTTGTGAATTTGTGAAAAGTTATTTTAAATGTGTAAAGAAAGTAATAATGAGAAAAAACGAATTTCTGAGAGATCATTGTATCTATCAACGATTGTTATTCAATTTGAGGAGGGGTTCATTCAGAAGTATGCCAGTGCGAAATTTTACCTGCGAGATGAATTCTATCGGCAGTACACCGCTGAAATGCGGGAAATGTGTGATATGCCTGAAATGTAATCGACTTGGAACCATGTAGTTTTGTTCCGAAATTAAAATCACAATTAAAATTAAGTCAAAATTTCGTGTCAATCAAACTGAAAAAAAAAGAATTAAACAAATATGACGTGAGTTATGATCAAGAGCGCATACAAAAATTTTGAGTTTTGCAGTTTTTCCGAATTTTTCGACTTTTCTTTGTAATTGTCCGATTTTTTTTCCTGACTACTTTTTCAGGACCATAACGAACAAAGCAAGAAAAGAATTAAGCATATCCATCGTTCGAATCGTGAGTTATGGTCTTGAGTTCATACACAAATCCCATAGAAAAAAGCTCTTTCAGTGTTTCCCAAATTTTTCAATTTTCCAGACATCTTTTCCAATTTTTCTTTCCCTAAAATCTTATTCTATAACAAACTTTCTTTTAATTAGCCAATACGGTCCAGCCGTATTTACCAACAAACAGCATTTATTTTTTATTTATATATGGATTGTACACGTAAGACGTAACATATGCGAGAAAACGACAACGAACAAACAAAGAAAGAGTCAAAACCGAGTCCATATATGGCGGAGATAAAGAGACATGGCGATTTCAGAACTTACTTGCAAAAAAATAGGAAAGATAACAAACAAAGCACTTGCAGACAATACCAGGAGATGTCTGATCATATCTTATGGGATTATAACATACGGGGCAGAGAGAGGTCAGTATATACCTAAAGACTATTAAGCACCCAAGAGATATATTAAACTAGAAGAGAATATTTCTGAAGACTAAATCAATATTTCAAGATTTTGATCAGTGTGTGGATCAGATTGGAGCAATGAGGGCAGCGATGCATTAGACAAGACACGACGCATGGTTAAAATAAGCAACGGCGGATGCAGCGGCAAATAGGAACTTAGCCAAAAGGTAAGGAAAATGTTGCAAAGATTCAAGTGAAAAGACGCAGATCCGGAATGACTATGTTGTAAACGGGATGTCATTGAACGATTGTTAGAAAATTTTGTGTCGGTTGTTCAAATCGAGATAAACTTAGAATATGTATGTCAAATAAAGAGAGGGTGAAAACTAAAAAAGGAGCAGAAACTAAATGTTAATTCAGTTGAGAAAAGTGTGGAAACACCCCATTGTTTTAATAATGATAACTTTATGGATTCGAATAACATAACCTTAGAATACAAAAATTTCTTCGAAATTGCTGGAATCATAATACAAGTTACATAGTTAATAGCGTGGCTGAGTAATTTGTGCATCGCAAAAATTTCTAATAAGCATTGTATCAACGCTGTGTACAATTTGAATAATTCCTTACAAATCCATTAAGTAAACCTCCAGTCTTACCCCTTCAAGTTAGTATTTGTTTGGGTGGCCTATGACTTCCCATTTTTACATAAATCCTAGTATCCTTGCAATTGTAAGGAATAAACCTTAGTGTGAAAATTTGAAACCGCATACGTTTCTCGCGTTTGACGCAGTAGTAACTTGTTGGGACAGAGCGCCCTTGACATACTGACCCGAGCCCTGCACCCTTCGCCAGGTCACGTGAATCACGTTGAACTCCATTACACCCGCTTATTATGCAACCCGCCCTACTGCGGTCGAGGCGCTGCGATGCCGTTGTTTGGAGGTGTCCGCGGAGAAGGAGACTGACCAGCGACGACGACGACACACAAATTCTCAGACGATGTCGCTGAGTAGAAATGAAAAGTTATTGTAATACTTTATCTGTCTGGGTCTGAATTCCATTTAAAATTGGCTCAAGGACAAAAAGACAAAAATTATTAAAGATAAATCAACGAAAAAGTTCAATATTTCGGTGACCAGGGGCGCACCCAGGATTTTATATCAAGGAGAGATACACACACACCTTACGTGTATATGTATGTATGTAGTTAGTGTGTATTATATGTGTTTGAGTATATGTATATAATGCATGTAAATATATGGAAAAAAAACACAAAAAGGACAATTTTCTTTCAATGTCGAGGGAAGATTAATACCCCTTCCCCGGGTATGTCCCTGGCGATGACCTTTGCGTTCACGAAGCTTATTCGCATCGATTACACAATAAGGAAGACTTTTACGACTTTATACTTGTAACTAGCCAACCGGGCACGGCTTTGCCAGGTACGCTTTTATTATGATACGATTTAATCTTCTTTATGATTTTGCATAGACAAAATTGTCACGTTTGCGCACAGAAATCGTGTTGATGTGTTAATTAGTTCGTGAGACTCCCCGAGAATAAGGAATATGGGACTTGAGACCTCAAAGAATTGGCCGGGATTGGAATAGTGAACAGTTGTGGAAAGTAGATACGGAAATGTATGGAAGGAAAAATTAAAGTATGGATGAAATTAGCAAGAAAATGCAATGAATGTGTTAAAATTACATACATTATGTAATTGTATCTTTTCACACAGTGGTTGTTGGGGAAATATGATGAATAAACATGTTGTCTTGAATGGAGACAACTGAGATACAGATGGATAGATGGTACATCCGTAGTGTGAAGTCTGTCGTATATCTTATATTAAATGTTCAAAATTGTTAGGGTTAGAGTAGAAAACTATTTGTGCAGCAGAAGTGCTGATTGATGCTAATTCAGGGTCTTCAGAATGAAAATAAATGTATTATTTTTTAATCTTTCATGTTCATATTTGCTGCCACGCGTCTCGATCCAGCTCCATAACCTCTTCTCCCGGTTGTTGTTGTTGTTGTTGTTGTTGTTGTTGTGATACAGTTTACTCGTCGTTTTAGTGTAGTGAAGACGATAACAGCGTCTAAAGTGAAGTAACTCTCTATTTAGAAATCAGTTGCGAAATATCTATTCTCGTATTTTCAAAAAAAGAAACATCCCCGTTGATGATGAAGGAAGTTCTTATTTTTATAGTTAAATGTGCAATATTTCTTTAAAATGTGCTAAAATTATACATTAGGGGTGCAAAATAACGGATGGAGATGGTGCATTAAAGTGTAGACAGTTGCAGAACTGGAATTATATATATATAAGAACTGGAATATTATAT
>NNCF01127987.1:92768-105013 GCA_002313205.1 Laupala kohalensis
ATATATATATATATATATATAAAATTGAAGAAAGAGAAAATTTTTGTGAAGATTGTTGGGATCATATAATAACTACATGAACTTTTCAGGTAAAGCGTTACAAATAGAAAGTCAGCCTTGGAAACTATTCTAGATATGATAGAACCTGTAGCATCTTTGAAAGCGGAAAGTACTAGGAACAGCGTCCAAAAACGCTCTCCCTAAATGTTCATTTTGAACCCCTGAATGCGTTTCCGCGCATAATGACCGGAAGCTAAGTTGACTCTCGTCAGGTCTCTCGTGATAGATCACGGAAAGTGAGATTTCTGCACCTCAGCACTTTGAGTGTCGACGTGACCTCCTTAGCAGAGCAACCTTGACCCCCGCCTTCTTGATACACTCTCGCGCCCTTCCAGAGCACCGCTTAAGAGATCGTCCTTGGATTACACCTCACCTTCGTTTCAGAATTATGAATTGTTTAGCAATTGATAAAGCTTGTGTACACGCGCGTATGTAAGCAGCTTTCGATTCTAAGAGACACATTATATATTGAAGTACGCTACTGTAAGATATTAAATTCCGATAATTTTGGAGGATTTGAGTAAACAATTCTTTTCGAATTGATTTCTTCCGAAAATGTATTACGTCCATTGCATCCATGACATTTTGTAGTACGTTTTACGCATTTACAAGTTAATCACACATAAAACGTGAAAAGGCACACACACAAAAATTAAACTCCAACCTGAATGAAGACTAGACCTATGTATTCTCATACATTTTGAATATTTGATGTATTCTTATATACTGTACGCTTGAATCCAGGGTCATAATTTCTCCATCACTCTCTGTTTCTCTTTTAAATCCATATTTTCTTTATTTAATGGCGGTTTTTTTGCGATTTAAAAATAACTGGGGATGCTGGAGCAATTCTGAACTCATATTCGGGTTTATCACGTTAAAATAAATTTGCTTACATAGTTCTAGCCTTCGAATCTTTGGGTAAATATACCCCCCAAAAATAATTTATGCATTTTGTAATGTTTTAAGTTTCTCAGCCTACACCTTTTCCACAGATAATAAGGTAGAGTTTACTATCAGGTTCTTTGATTACAAACTTTCAAGTAATTTTCACAACAACTCGCATTGTTGTTTTCCTTGTTAGGAAATGTGATCTTACAAAGCTTACCACACTATTGAAGTTCAGGTTTTTTTAGTTTCCACCTTTATTACCACTAAGATGTCCGATATACGCTGTATTTTTGCCCTATTAATTAGAAATAAATATCTCCAAGTTTGGATAAGGAGTTGTGATTTCCGGCCACATATATAAAAGAACTATAATGTATATAGGAACGGTATGTATTAGGAACATGTTACGTTGGGTTGTTAACCTCCGAGAATAAAACGAATAACGTCTTACTATCCATATTGAAATATATTTTGTCAGAGAGCAATCTACCTCAAGACATAGAACACTAATTATCACGAAGTGGTAAATTTCTTAACGGGGTGGCTATGTAGCATGATACACCCAGCGGCGATGGAACACCTAAATAGGTACCTTGGACAAGTACCCGCCCTCCCGAACCGTCATGATGGAAGATCTGGAACAACTTCTCTTCTATGGGAGTGGAGGAAATGGGTGTGGGATGGTTTTCGGATACGGGTTATTATTTGATTTCAGCATCTAAAGTGGACATTATTCAGTTTGTTCACGCGAGACTATTTTTCTCGGACAACTCGAAGTGTTATACATGATTGATTTTTGAGACGTTTACTTCCACCCTCACTGGAAGGGTGCTCCACCGCTAAAGGGGAGGCTCAGAATCCTCCCAATACAGGATTATCTAAAAAATACGCGGCGGGAAACCTTAACCCTAAATTTCACAATTTTAGATTTGAAACTTCGAAAGCCATGTTGAATTGAAAGAAGTGTATCGCTAATTGTGCCTTGCAGTGTAGATATATAGATTTGAAACAGACAATAACAAATTATGTAGACAATTATCATTTAAACAGAGTATTATTAATTTTCAAAATCAACAGTGAGATTTTCAACGAATAAAACGTGGAATGTTATAATACATTAACGCACTTTCGTTGTATGGTACACGTGAACCATTTTTTTCTAACAATTTCAGTAATTTGCTAAGTGTTGAGACTTTCGACCACCACATGACAGCAACGATCAAATATTCACTTCTACCATTTTTTCGTTTTATTAACGTAACTGAGAATACTTATAACACATAAATAGAGTTTATCGTAAAAAACAGTCACATAAAATCAAATTTTAAAATATTGTCACTTTTTTCTGAACACCTCATATATTGTTTTACTTAGTTTTATAGGTCAAGTTAGATTACGGTACATATTCGTCCTTTCTGGTAATTTTGGTTCGACGAAAGTGAGAAATTTAAAGGAAGAAAATATCATCTGTGAAATCGAGAACTCTTGGTCAATCTGAATACAATTACCCAGCACTAAATCTAAATAGTCTTCATCGATATGATTTTATAAATATTCTTTGTAATTTGGAACTAAGGATTGGAGTAACATACCAAAATAAATATAACTAAATTAATATAATAAATATAACAAATATTTCGTAGTTAAAACAAATAATGTTAAAACTTAAGATTGTGATTAGAAACATAGAAAATTATATTCGCGCTAATTTAGTAATTCAGTGCGGACACAGAAAAAGATATATAACTAATACATATTGTAAATATATCTGTAAAAATAACATTTATATAATGTCGTTTATTTTATTTATGTACTTCTCGTTTCGGCCAACTATGTCTTAATCTTTAGACACGTTGTGAAACATTTCCGTGGGTAACCGCGTCTAAATGAAATCCAGATTGCCGAATCAGAGCATTACAACTGCGATGGTAAGCTACAAGGGGAAAACGTTTCAATCATCACACCTATATGAATTGAGTGGAGGTGAAAAGATACAAATTTTTCTGCCCCGACGGGGATCGAACCCGAGATATATCTCCAAACAAGCAAACAAGCTAACATTGACCCTTCGAAGGGACTGTTTATTTTATTTAATATTTATTTAACGCTGTATTTTATGATAATACGTAAGATACTAGGATAATTTAGTCTTATTTGTAGTATCTGCTGTAATTTTTACTCTAAAAATAAATACAATTACTAAGATAATCTGGTATCCCGCGTATTGGGTTTTCCGCTTCGATATACCACTTCGGTTCGTTTCGTGCTGTCGCTGCTTGACGTGGGAAAATGTCCTGACATGACAAACGACTGCCCACTAGTATTCAAACAGGGTGGTTATCATCCACTTAACACGAAGGTGATTGGAAGCGGACTTTGTTGGGACAGTCAATCAATTAATCAAAACGTTCTGTGGCGATTAATCACAGTTGCAAAATCAATTACGTGTTATAATGGTTCTCAATACAATTTCAAATTATTATTTTATGTTGGAAAAAAGTCGGTACAATATTTTTTTTCAACTCTAATTAATTGATCAAATTGCGTAGATTTAATTTGTTCGTTTATATGATATTTATGTATTTTTGAATAAATATCTTATATCTAACAGTTTCGTATATGATATATAATGTATATTGAAAATATCCCGTTATGTTGTCGATGTATTTAACCACAGGAATATTATATAAAAATGATACGAATAAAATTATTTCTATGAGATGCTATCAGAAAGGAGACTTTGTCGGGAGATGCATATATTTCTTTTGTGTACCCTACAAAACGAGAAGGTATGTGATAACTTTCGGTCAGATGAAAATGACGACAAGTCGGAAATCGAACCTGGGACCCGCGGGGTGTTAACCACTTCACCAACTGTTCGCCTTTCACAACTGTGCACCATTTCCACCAAGATCTAAGGGAGTTGTTGGAAGAGTTTGGAAAGGAAAAACCCGCAGGAATAACGTACGATTATCATCCGTCAGCGCTATCGTCAAATCCAACGAACAGTCTTGAGAATAGTTTCGCTTCAATTTTAGCGAAAACCCTGCCATAATGTGAGGGAGTTGCAAGTGCAGAAAGAGAGCTGGCATTGTTCCGCTATGCGGTTATGCTTTGATTGCAAGGGTGTTAACCACCATCGCCTTCCACAACCGTACACCATTCCAACCCAGGCCTAACGCTGCAAGATCTGAGACAATACAGGATGTAAGGTGGAAAAGGTATGAAGTTAACACCGCAGAGAGCAAAACAGGAATCTCGTGTACGACTCCCCGCTCTCAGCCAGTTTCACCTGGCCGAAAGTTATCACATATGCACATGCAGAAGAAACGTAAAGGCGGAAGATACATATGCATAAAAATGTGTTGTCTATTATTTATTTATTGATTACTCACCACCCCAAGATGCGCCATTGTTTGCTTGTAAGTTGTTTCGCTGCAGCAGTGAACCAGTATATAATGTCTAGTATATGTTAAATGTTATATATAAGTGAATTGGCGTCTGCTTTGGCCTTTATAAATATTTCCTTTATAATTTTACTATTGTGTGAACAATATTAATCCAGCCTTTCTTGAGTTCCGCCCTTATCTCCAGTCTTTTAGGTGACGATTTTTAAAAGTTAAATTGAAAACAAATTGGAGAGTAGGAGTAGATTGAAATGCAAGAAATGGCTAATTTATTTTAGCTTCACAACCTTATAATACTAAGACAGTTTCTAATCGTGCACTGATGAATTTTTCATACGCGTGCCAAAGAAAATTCGCCAAATTGAACCTGCGAAGTACGAGACAAATTTCTCATGACGGAAAAGTGAAGGCACTCTGAAGTCGATGAAGGTTGCTGTATTTTAAAAACAATTTTTGTGAGTATTTGCTTCAACATTTTGCGTTAAATAAAATTTAACATTACTATCACATTTGCAACATTTTTTTCCTCTTAATTCTAGTGTCAGATCACCTACCCCCATCCCTGCACAGAAGTGTTAAAGCAAACGGCGGAGAACAAAACAAAAGGTTCAATAAATGCAAGTAGGGGATGAGAATGCTAGGATTATCGTCAACGCACCATGCCAGGGTGCACAACAGTTCTTCTATATTTCACATGTTGAAAAATTAGTGTTTCAAGACAAAATAGAACGAAGGTATCGAAAAACACAAGCTAAGCTCAACAATTTCTTTAAATATCCAGAAATTATTTACAAACATATTAATCTTATAATAGAAAGTTTAAGTACAAGATAAATTTCAATACAGACCCTAAAAATGTTTGGCGAATATTAAATTCTTTCTCAAATATAATCCTTTCCTTATGGAGCATGTTTGTCATTTAAAACGGAATTTCAGACATGTTCATGCGATGATGAGCAGCTTGAAAACATTAAAAATCTTGTTTGAACGACATTAGAAATCTTTGAGTTCAATGAAACATGTTTTCAATTCAGTCAAGTAAATTATCTAAATAAAATACGTTTGTGTGACTGCTATTGCTTAACTAGAGAAAACGATGCCCTACAAATTCACAAAAAATATTACATTTTTTGAGAGATTTATGTTCTCTGTCCGAATGTGAACTGGGAAGCGTTCTCTCACAATGAAACTGTTAACATGCGAATTTAACAAAATCTGTCAATATGAGATAGTACTGTCGGTCTGCTTCACATTGTTTCAAATGAGTTAATGATTTCCAGCCATCAATCTACTGGAGCACTTTGTGTACAACTAATATAATTATCAAGTTTTTTGTATCACTTCGCATTAATTTGGTTTTTTCGTTTTATTTCTTGTTTGTGGTGTTCTGTTATTGTTGTAGTGCCGTTGAGGACTCATTTCTTCGATCTATAGTAATGTTCATCGTATCATTCTAATTTTCATTTTATACTCGCCGAATATTTCAAATATCCCCTTGGTATTTATTTAGTTTGTCATGTCTAGTGTGCCTATTGTACGTAATGGCTTAATAAATCTCCCGCGTTCTTACCCATACGAAAGACAGCACCCTAAAATGTGTTAAAGTTATTCTTTGCCACAATAACTTCTCTATCTTGTATTAATGTTATATCATATTCGCTGTGAATATTTCTTGAAGTCACCATTTCTCGTTAGAAACCCAGTCATCATTGTCGTCCGTCTAAAATATTTCCGTATCTCCAGTACTTTTGTCACGTCTCGTATAACGGTATGTCATCCTTCCATCTCCAGAAGTCTCTCATCTTATCAGCTATCCTTGCAGTACCATCTCTGTTAATTTCTTTCACCAGTATTTAACCTCTTTTTTGTCCTCTTACCCATTACTGTATATTTCTCCTTCCAATATCACAAATTTTCGGTATTTAAATTTTTGGGTGTGAAGCTAGCACTTCCCTTAAAACAGTTCGATAGTAACTACTTAGTAGTATTACACACAAATTCGCTACAAATATTAATGTCTTGAAGTCACAATGTCTCATCAGAAAATCAGTCGCTACCAGTATGGTTAGACATGTCAGAGCTGTTATTTCTTCGGACTCAAGTAGTCAAGTAATGTCCTTTCCAAATATATGAGTTGGATAGTTTTTTATTATGTGATTTTTAAATGTTACACATTTTTATGCTCTAAGGTATGATATTTCATTTCTGATATTTGCTCCGGTTGATTACGCAGAAAAGGAACGCAAATTTTCTACGACATTTGGGTATAAATGCATATGGCATTAGTATAATCCCATTTCCTTGTAACGTAAATTTGGTCACATACCAATTATCCAAATCCCGTTCGTGACTCGTCGTTTCTCCCTGCTCTACAAAAAGCGCGCACCGCAGTTGGCAACCCTGTCGCGCAGGCGCTCGGGGGTTCCCAGTCAGCAGCGTGTCGCGTTTTGCGTCGCATCGATCCGCGCCGGCGCCGAAAACTTTTCAAACCCCCCTCTCTCACCGCCACCTTTGCTCGACCGCCCCAAATCCCCGCCCTCGCCCCAACCCCTTCGGGAGGAAGGCGCGGGATCGCAAGGGGGTCAGCGGGTCGCGTGCCGGCGTGCCGCGCCGAGGCCGAGATTCTGTGCGTGACAGCCGCCACGCGGAGGCGAAAGACGACGAATGGAGGGGGAAACAAAGGCTCCCGAGGGCACGGCAACGCAGAGGCAACAACACCGCCCCCCCCCCCCCCCCCNCGAGAATTCCGCTACGCTTTTCCAGCCACGGCGCACCCCACGCGGATGACATGTTTTTGTGTGAAGGGTATTGTCAAAGGATAACCACCCCTTCGTACACACGCTGGGTTCGTTTTGAATATTGGAAAGAAAGCGTTCCACAAGTTTATACGGTTTTCGGTTTAATATGAAGCGAATAAGCACTGCATTCAACCACGGTATATTCATTCCCATATATCTTTCGTCAATACTCTTTTAGAGTTGTTGTACACACCCCTGTTTCACATAATCAGTTTTAAAGAGCAATCAATTCAAATGCAAAGCGTGAGAGCGGGGAGGCTCGTTTCCCCAAATAATTTTACGATTTTTAAACTATTTTAAAACCACTTCATTTTAATCTCTTTTAAAAAATTAGTTACAAAATTGTAGCCAAAATAAAGTTAACTATCAAATGCCGTTCGAGTAATTCCTTAATTGTAATAAAATATGTCTTAGTGGTTAGTGTAATAAACAAAGGCTTTATAAAAGTCTACAACTGGTCCTCTTAGGCGTAGGGTAATTTTTTTCTTCTATATTTCTGTAAAAATGCTTTTTTTTTTCAAGTTGTCAAAAGTAGTAATTCGCACAAGTAATCCAGCATAAGTTGTTGACAACCAAAAAATTACCCCATCTTTGACATAAAAATAGATATATTATGTCAACATTTTCTTTGCATATTTAAAGGGAAAACCTACAGAATCATCGAAAAAATTCCACTATAATTTGAATCAACACAGTTATTTTTGAGGTAATGCGACAGTTGTTAATAAAAACGGAAGGAATAAATCATTAAACGTATCTCACCAACAAATTAACTCAGAGCGTTCACCATTTAAAACCACAAAACCGGAGGAAAGTTGTTTTTTGCGTCAACTATTGCAAAATTACACAGCTAAGTTCTTTATTTTTTGTACCATAACTAATTAACAGATCTGAACCNCTTATTTCACTTCTTGGTCCAGGATCAATATCTTGGTCACTATATTAACACAACCTGAAAATTCCTTAATTTCACACTTTGAGGTCTTATTGCAATAGAATGACCACCTCTTCGATCCTATAAAAGACATGGAGTTCTTAGATCTGGGGATTTTTTACACGATAGAACGGTAGAACTACCCCTTACCTTCTAAAAATTTCAGGAACATTTTCGACCCATTACCTCGGTTAAAATTGGCATAAATAAAATTGCATATTGATGAGTCAAGGGTAAGATATTGAGCTAATTATTGTTATATGTACTGCACTGTACATCCTAAGTGTCTAACAAAACGTTACAGTTTTGTTTAGTTGCCATTTTAAAAAGTTTTAAAGAAGAAGGATGAAGTTATATTTGGTTGAATTACTAGGCAGCGCACGATACAAGAGTTACCATCATACACAACTCAGACGAAAATGCGGATTCTTTTACATACGTCTCTCCTCTTAGTATTCTGTACAGCAACTCTCCATTATCCTTATTCTGTTTCGTGAATACATTCTACATTCTCATTTTCGTGCCGCCTGCCTAATCTCTTGCATAAAACTCGTTTAAATATCACACGTCAGCGTGTGTTACCCGAGCGGTAACGTATCGTATATTAAGTGGAATGTCTTGAGTAATGATAGGACTTTCCGAAAAACACAGGTCTCTGGCTAATGTAATGAGTTTTTACTACCAAGGAGGAAAGAAACCTTCATCAACATGGTTTATAATGATAACTTTTCAACTTCCCACAAATACACTATAAAATTTCATTTCTTAATTCTCCTTCATACTCTAACATGTGCTTTTTGTTCTCCTGTAACATGTTATTACTTGAATCGCCGTGTAAGTTTAGAGTTTCGCAAATCACGAATTCCTCAATGCGAGGGAAGACACTAAAATGAGTTAATTTTGGTGACGAAATAGTTTACTCATATTGCGCATACTTTCCTGATTTTCATGGTGTACAATATAAGGGAAATTTTGAATGAATATATTTGTCCAGCGCTGACCTCGAGTTCTAGTATATTTTATATCAAATTTTTCAACAAATGTTTGGGGGATCAACTTCATATTATAAATCAATGCTGAGAGAATTAATAATTCGAGTGACATTTCCGGGTGGGGGGAGAAAATTGTGTTCGCAATTATCCCGTCAAACATTACAATATGAAAATATTTTTTTAACATTCTAAGTATTAAAAACACTTTTAAAATATAAATAAAAATTCTATTTAATTTTTCCTGTTTGACATAATGTTGAGAATGAAAATATAGCGGTACTAATAAATAAATATTACCCATTATCTTTATTCGTTTGGCAACATTTTGCCAAATTCCTTTTTGGACCGTCTTAAAATTTGGCGTCCTTGTCCCATTACATCATTAAAAGAAGCGTATATTTATTTATTATTTAGTTTTCTAAATAAATATGTTTGTGAAAAATGTCTGGCGGACCCTTTTTCTGTCTACCTTCACTATAAGGTGAAAATAGACGTGTAAAAATATCGTAGTTTTTTAAAGAATGTTAGCAGGTTTAGTGTATCAGAAACGAGTCTTCTTCGTTTTGTTGTAGGCTGAGTTCGCGCTGAGTCTACGAAACTAAGTTCCTCCCACGAATGAGTTTTGAAGAAGGGATGTAAATAAGAAGAAGGCATACACATTACTTCAACGCGGTTTCATTCATTATCGGCCTCGTAAACGACAAAGCTATATATACACAAACCCAACATTTTGAAGAATTGCCGAAGTTTGCAGACGACTTACTAGCACAACTTTACAAATGATACTTGAGAACTTGCTTGGAATGAGGAATTGGATCACAGACCTTAAGGAAGTTCTAGTGTAGGTACAATAAAATCATTAAATTTTCCAAATTTGTGCAAATCAACTGAGTAACATTTATAAATGAGTAATAGTAGTGTATTTGGTTTTAACTTAAAATAGAATGAAAGATATAGTCAACCGAAAAAATATTTATTTTGCCAAAGCTGCTTTCGATATATTATGGTATGATCTTCAGTGGCCTACAATTAAGATACGGGAATATAGGCAGCTACAGGTGAAATGATCTCAATAATAATATTAAATTAAAAAGAATATTATTAAAGAGTGGTATGTTAGAGATAATATTCAGAGAAGTTTTAATGTTAATTGGTTTGATATATTTAAAATTTACGTGAATAGTTGAAAGATAAGTATATCATTTTATCTTACAGNTATATTTAAAATTTACGTGAATAGTTGAAAGATAAGTATATCATTTTATCTGACAGATAAATTATCCAAGAGATAATTTTACCTGCAGCTGCATTTACTCCCTTTTCTTTCTTGTAGGCCATTGAAGATGACAAACGTCGAAAACCTCTTTGGTAAAATAAATATTTGTTTTCGGTTGATTCTAATTAAGAGCAGCATGTATTTATTATTATTTCATCTTGAAAATAATACCTCACGGGCCATTTAAATGAAATAATTTCAATAATAGTTGATGTACTACTTTCCGTCGTATGCGGGAACACTTTTTTTTTTTTAAATAAGACACATATTTTAAATCACGAAAGTGATGGAAGTTTACTTTGATTTGTAGTAAATATTTCGTAGTATTTTTACATCACGTTTATCTATAAGTCACCGGACACTTGAGAAAGATAGTTAACCACTTCTGAAATGAGACGCGTAAATCGCGAAACCACTGCGCTCGACCGCCATATTTGTACATGCTCTTAAGCTTTTTAAACGAATCAAGTGAGTTACTGAATATTGTCTGTTCTATTAACTGATAGATACAAATTAAATCATGTTTCTCCTCCTTTATTACTCATATTTTTGTTTTAATACAATTAGAATAATAATAATAATAATAATAATAATAAATAATAATAACAACAACAATAATAATAAATAATAATAACAACAACAATAATAATAAATAATAATAACAACAACAATAATAATAAATAATAATAACAACAATAATAATAATAATAATAATAAATAATAATAATAATAATAAACAATAATAATAATAAACAATAATAATAAACAATAATAATAATAATAAACAATAATAATAATAATAATAATAATAAATAATAATAATAAATAATAATAAATAATAATAATAATAAATAATAATAAATAATAATAATAATAATAATAATAATAATAATAAAGAGAGCAATTATACGTCTCCGTGATTTGGCCAACTTGGAACGTTAGTCTCACCGTGAGATATGACTCTTCCTGTAGGAATTGTACTTCACTCCACTTCAGCATTCAGCTATGTCATTAGTATACGGTAATACTGCAATTAATTGAAAAAATATATAAGCTTAAATGTTGAATTGTTGTGTGATTTCGTTGCGCCACCCGGCACAGTGTTGAAGGTTTTCGGAATGAATTCATATTTCCTCATTTCAGTGGTACTCAGCAGTCCTTACAGTGTAGATCATGATTCAAAAATTTTCTTGTTCCTCCAAAAATATCGAGGCAACATTCAAAATTGTTTCAAGTCAAGTTGATACATTGTTTTATGGAGCGTTATTAATCGTTCGTAGAATGGTGATATTTCCATAATTTATGAAGATGTGAAGAAAGAACGGTAAGGCCAGAATTAAAATTTGTTTGTAATGTTTCAGAAACGAAGAAGGTTTGAGCGACCAAGTTTAAACAGAATGATGTCAGCTCTATTTTGTTGATATTTTTTATCAACTTGTAGTAATTTGCGTGTTTCGTACAGATTTTCCACATTTTAATTTTTCCGTTTCTCTCCAGCTTGGGTGAATTTTTGTATTTGAAATATTTCGTTTGAACAATTTTTTTAATGTGAGATATTTAGGATCTATTTATCAAGTATTCCAAGAATTAATAGCGATTGCATTAAATCAATAATCATCTTAGTGAGAAATTTGTAGGAGGTGACATTTATATGTCGAAATTAGAGTACACGTACCACAGAAAAGATCCTGTGAAATACGGTCTCTATTATTTATTATATTTATGATCCAAATAATTAAACAGACTAAGAGACGTACCAAAAAATGTAAAATTGGGAACTGGAATTTGAGGCCCGTATAGATTCAGTCTTTGGTATATGCAGATGATATATTACTCATCGCCAGAAGCCCAGAGGAATTGCAGGAAATGGTTCAGAATGGGGATATG
>NNCF01127987.1:105025-115786 GCA_002313205.1 Laupala kohalensis
GGAGATGAAGATAAATATATGTAAGAGCAAGATAATGTGCACAGGTAAAGAAAGAAAAGAAATGAGAATCAACTGGAGAGGCGAACAAATGGAGCAGGTAACTGGCTATACGTTCTTGGGTACTATCATATTGGAAGACGGAAGATATAAAAATGAAATAAATAACAGAGTTAATAAAATAAATTCGGTCTTCTATCCAATAAGTAAAAATTTCTCACGCGTGAAAGTTAACACTAAAATTAAGCTACAAATACGTAACTCCGTACCCATACACAATAACACCAAGATACAAAGCAGAATAACAGCAACAGAGATGAAGTTTCTGCGTAAAATAGTGGGCAAAACAAGAAGAAGTAGTATAAGAAATAACATCATAAGAGGTGAACTTAAAACTGCACCACTCATAAGAACCATAGAAAATAATGCACTAAAATGGTTTGAACATGTGTATAGAATAAAAGAAGATAGAAAGCCGAAACAAATTCTAGAAACAAGACCGTAAGGGAAAAGAACTCTTGGACGGCCCAGAGGAACCTGGGAAGGTTATATTTCAGATATATGCCATAAGAGTGGAACTACAATCCAAGAAGTAAAGCGCAAGGTACAGAATAAGGAGGAGTATGACCAATGTCTAACCCGACGCTCAAAGGCATAATGGAAAGAAGAAGTTACTTTTTGGGGTCCAGCAGGATGATTCTCTTTCAGCAACTGTGTTCGGTGAAGTTATCGATGCAATTGTGCTAAAGATTGCAATCAAAAGAAACATGCTTTCATGCACAAAACGATGTGTCGTTTGTTCTTCAACTCGTCCTCGCTCGGATGCACTTGTACACTATGTATGTATGTATGTATGTGTGTATGTATGTATGTATTTTTGTTGCGGCCAACTACGGACTACGGTAGCGAAGCCTACTAAAACCCTGCCCTTCTCGTTTTTACAAGTTCACTGAAAGAAAAGCAGTCCAGTTAAGCTATCAGGCCGTTACACGTCTTGATTCAGAGAAGCGGAAAAATACAATTAAACTTGGATCCATCTGGGCATCGAACCCGCAGTCACATTGAGGAGTGATAACACGCTTGACACGAGCCACTAAGGTACGTGTTTCTCTTATCATGAAATATGAAATATATTATATGTTTATTTAACTGCAACCCGTGGCGTAGTGCCTAGCGTACTCGTTTTCTACCTCTGGTGATGCTGGTTCAAACCCTGTCCGATCCAAGTAGAATTCGCGGTGGTGGACGAAGCGGTGTCCGCAGTAGGTTTTCCCGGGACACTCCCTTTCATTCCACCACAACATTCACTCATCATTATTTACCCGTCATGTCATTCGTAGATCACCCGCCTCGGGGAAGTGCGACAGGAAGGATATCCGGCATCCTGGTAAATCCCCTGCCAGGGGGAAGAGAGAGGCACCATACCATCCTCCATCTCCGATCCCTACTAGATTAGGGAAAAGGAGTAAAGAAATGCATACATGCAATTATCTCCCACGTTAGGAAGCAGTCATGTCAGTAATATTTGTATAAACGTAGGCTTCCGCGGCCGCAGTCAGTATGAACCTGTTTGTTCGGGACAAACCGCGTTTTAGTGGAAGCAACTACCATCGTCCCAGACAAACAGGTTCATACTAATATTTGTGTTGTCACATATCCTCAATACTGAAGATACCGTAAAATGTGTGTTCGACGAAAGATTTCAAGAAAAAACTGTCACTTTTTCAATTTTATTTTAACCAATTTCAGTTTTTCGTTAAAATCGGTTGATAATTTATTTTTTTAATAAATTACTACAATGGGTACTGACCGGCATAATAAATTCTTCCTTGTATGTTTCTTCTCGTTTTCTCTCCACCTTCCATTACTTCTACTTTCGTGATCCTATTGTCTGAAAAGAAAAGCGATGTAAGGTAGGTCAAGTAATTTTACTAGGTCTTCACGAATCGGGTTTCTCAGAGCATGACGTCTGTTAGCACGAGTGCGAAAGAATTCCTTTTGTTTAATAAAGCTGCGATACTTTAAGGAGACGACGTTTTTCCACTTTGTATTACAGAACTTCACAATGCAGTTGGACAAATGAACCATGCAACTTGCGTTTATCCTTGGTTCTACTACTCAAACACTTACTGCGTCGCATTTTATTTATTGTTTCATTAACACTACATAATATATGCATTACTTGTACGATTAAATTTTAAGCGAAGAAAAGGGTTCTTTTTTGGTAACGAATAAAATGAAAATAAATAATTTAAGTTTCACCCCGAGGTACTCAAACATTAGTTTGGGATCACAGCATATTCAATTACGTCCCTATAAGCACAGAGGAGTTGTGGCTGTCTTGTCCTATCTCTGGTAATAATTTTGGTCTTCTCGACTTGAGTCATCATCCGACATTATTTGAAGTAACAGAACTAAAAGGACTACTACATATTTTGAATGCCAAGTAAAATTGCCTGGTCAGTTTCATACACTCCATTTATTTCAGATCCGTTATTTTAAAAATGGAACATATTTCACAAGGTATCTCTTCTGGGCGTTGAACCCACAATTTTATGACCAACTTTCTCCGATTGATATGTTATATGTTAACAATTTTTAGCCATTTCTTTCATTAGTTTTTAACAAATCACGTGACATATACAGGTTGATTCCGACCTCGCGGAACTCGTTACAGGAGAGAGTAACATGGTTCGTTGAATATGTGTGTTTCGTGTCACGAGCAATTTCATATCAATTAGTGGTATTAATGTACCAAAGCGTGTATATTTCTAAACGCAAAAATATTAAGTGTGGTATCAACTACCTCTACTCTTGCGTGTTTAAGTCCAGGGTGGAAATGGTGTACAGCTGTGGAAGGTGATTTGGTCGTGTTGTGGTTATCACCTATATGCTTTCAAAGTGGAAACCTGGGTTTGATCTCCGGCTCATCGTCATTCTCACATGCCTGCGAGTTATTACATGCTCAACCTTGAAGAATGTATCACACGCGTCCGTAAGTTGCAAACGTTATAGATGATTGTCGCCCCTTTTGAAAATAGAAATTTCATCATTCAAAATAAGTGGAGAGGAAAAATGTCTCAGAAGTGTGGGTGTTAATATTCGTCGGAGAAAATACAATTATTTGTACTTCCTCAAAACCATTTTATTACTTTCTTAGTGCATTAATGGTGATAAATATTGGAATCGGATCGCAGTTGATACGGACGAAAGAAATGTATGAAATATTTAGTCAATACGTGAATGAGATAGGAATGATAAATACTAAGAAGAAGGAGTAGAATGGAAGTTAGAATTAAAAAAGGAGAAATTAGTTATTGTGACAAAATATAATAGACAAACAGATAAGACAATAACGGGAAGAACTTGTCAAAGACGCAAGACAAAAGAAAGAGAAATAGAAGAGCATCTGCCTCTCTGGGGAATAATGGTGGTAAAGAATCGCAACTAGGAGATAAGAATAAAATAAAGTGTGGAAAACCGGTGAATTAAAAGATCTTTTCTATGACTTTATTGTAGGCAAGATGGTCGATAAATTGACTTAAAGTATTATGTACGTCAAAGCAACTAGGCTTAAATACCCCCAAAAAATGTTTTATTTGAAAGTTTGAACCAGTGGCGAAGAATTTTCATACCCTTACTGCGCAAACTTTTGAATAAATTGACTTTAAATTACTATGGGTTTATACGGAGAAACTTTCGCGGGCCTATGTTTCTTTTTTTAATATTCTGGCAAAAGTACCGGTTTATCATAGCGAAAAAGTCTACCAAAACNAAAACAGTGGAAAATATTGTTCTATTGGAAATAGCAGTCGCCGCACGTGACTGAAGACAATGCGACCCTTGTGAAAGAAGGATTCAAACGGCAGCCTAAATTAATTATCAAGTCTTAAAATCACAAAATGACTGTCCTCGTCCAACATAAAAAATCAGTAGAATGAATTATTAATTATTAAGAACTACTTCGATGAATACTTCCAAGTTTCGTGAATAGTTGGATACTTGATTTTAGTCAATGCGCATATAATCCCTTACATAAAAACGGGAAAAGAGGAATCGGGGAAAGGTGTTACTTACAATATAAATATACGCCTTTCTTCATATACTTTATGGGAGTAGAAAATGTGCAACAAGTTCTGGCTTCTCATTTAGATCTGATGAGCGAATGAACCGACTCTTTCCGGAGACGTTGAGTGACAGNAATACTTGATTTTAGTCAATGCGCATATCATCCCTTACATAAAAACGGGAAAAGAGGGATCGGGGAAAGGTGTTACTTACAATATAAATATACGCCTTTCTTCATATACTTTATAGGAGTAGAAAATGTGCAACAAGTTCTGGCTTCTCATTTAGATCTGATGAGCGAATGAACCGACTCTTTCCGGAGACGTTGAGTGACAGGCAGTGACCCAACACAGAGATCGATGATGATTAGCTGATTAATTTCCTCCTCTTGCGGAGCGAGTTTCGGTCTCTTTACACCGTAACTTTCGTACTCTACTACGACCATCCCTAAGGGAACATGGAAGGTCCTTGAACTGGAAAACATAGCTATAATATAGCTAAAAATTATACTATAGTTTATAATAATACATAGTAGTGAAATACTTTTTTGTGTTTTATTAAATACGCATTTGGTGTTCTGTTACTATTGTAGCACGTATAGAATTACTTTTATTCTTATCTTAGGAATGTGATGAAATGTTAAATCCGTCTCCGCCTTAGGGCTCGTGATCGTAATTGAAAGGATGTTCCCTTGCATGCTTCCGGAGAGTAAATTAGTTTATTGTCCTCCTCGCGGCCATACGCAGTTTGTAACTGCTTTAGGACAATAAATTTTTTATTTCATTTCTTTCAATATTTGTTTTATCCTAAATCTAATTTCAGTATCATTTTCCTGATTTCATTTTTTCCATGTGCCATAATTATTCCACACTCATTATCATTTTCACAATCATGTTTTTGTCCTCTCTCTGTTCTTATCCTTCATCGTTGTTTTTCTTCTATTCCATTTCGGCTTCGTCTCCCTGGTTCAATAAAACGCTGGTATGATAAACTCAATCGCATCATGGAATGCTGTTATCCAATGCTTTGTCTATAACACTATATTTTTTTAGTAATACACGTTTAATATCTCTAGAAACGTCTTTGAACTTAGTTCTGATTCGTGTGCAAATACATTCAATAATTGAAATGTAATTCATCCTATCCGTACTCTAAACTATACGATGTAGATTTTGTTTAAGGATATTCTATTAATCGATGGCGAAAGCCTCAATCCCACCTGAACCCTAAAACTCTTCTTTTACCTCCCATGTAGTATCTATAGTTCACGCGGCGAAAAAACCGAAACGAGAAGGAAAGCGCGGTGTTGTCGTACGTCTGCAGCGAGGTGGGGGGCTAGCATAGTTCCACCCATTCCTTGGCTCCCAGACAAAAACTGCTACATTGAAAAGCTAACATCAAGCAGCCTCCATACTGCAACAGGTTAGAGATCAATCCCTCTTTCCGTCACAGTCGGCATATAAATTATTGCCGGATCTACGACTGATATAGGTGGCAGAACCCGAACGTAAACTCTTTAAGATTCTGCTGATACGGATAAAATTCTCTCGTATTTTCCGAAAGAGGAATAGTCGTCAGTCTCGACTTGGATCCTCGACTTTCACGTGGTATTTAGGCTCCTCCCTCATCTCCATTCTTTCACTACGAGTACTGTAGTTATTATCGTGTACACCGAGAGAAAAAAACGAGTAAATATTACAAAAAAGTGGGTTAAGTTGGTATAAAATGAAATATCAAGTGATAAAAATAGTTAGGTTTCTTAGAAAATGTTCCTGTGCCAAGGAAGTTAAGTTTTAAAACATTTAAAGCATTGTGGGTATCAAACCATGGATACGAGAATCGCGTGAGTAGTATGTCATCCTCTACACCTGGATGTATCATACGAATAAATTTCTCGATCTCCATGCGTTAAACAAGCCATTGTCATAGTCTCAAGTTGTAAGTTAGTTACACACGAAGAGTGGGAAGGATTTAAACGTACCACAAATTTCATAATGATTGAAATGAGTTTTAACGAGACTTTGTATAAGAACATAGTATGAAGTAAAATAACTTGTCAGTGTAATTTTAGTTACGTATTATTTATTAATGAAAAATTAATAAATAAATATTTACTAGATCATTTAAAATTGTAACTTTTTGTGTGACTTTGTTCCCTATCTTGATAAGTTTTAATAATATATACCTCTGTGTGGAATACGAGGACAATCTACTGTGAGGTTTATTTAAATAATAAAGATTATGTTCATATTTATACTTGCGTGTAGATAAAGAATCATCACAACAGGTACGTTTGAGGATTCTAAGATCCACCGCAAGATAGGCCATTAAGCTGAAATGGAATGAAATAACCTCAAATAGCAGCTATAAAGAAACGGAGTTTTGCGCAGCATACCACTGCCGTTAATTTCTGAACATATCCACCTTGACCTCCGTCCTAAAATAGAGGTCTGCAAAGTTCTTACATTTTACTACATCTTGATTAGATTTAAGATCGAGTATTTGTAATTTACATAAGAAAAAAGAGATACAGTTGGAACTTTGGAAAAGGAAAAGAGAGTGGTTTTCGAGCAGATGAATTTGTTCAGAATTATAAATGTTAGAGACAAAAATACACACTATAAATTACACACTTAATTTTGTTAAAATACAACAACAATTAACGTCCATTATATAATCAAGTTAAATAAATTATTGGAGAGTTACGATTAAAAGACGGACAGGTCCTGTACACAAAAAATATACTGTTTTTTTCATTAGAAGTAGTAAGTCTTCAATTATCTATGTTAAGAACAGTTTCTGTTCTTCACTAAAATCTCCCCTCTTTTAATCTTAAAATATAACTATTGAATAGCTTGAAATAGCCGTCTCATAACTCTCACGCGAAAGTGAATTTTAGAAAATACTTTTTTTCGTTTTCGTTACATTCTTCTGGAATCCTTTCACTGTCTCTCATCCATTCATTTACACTCGTGATATGTCGTAGCATTATCACAAATTTTATGTTACGCAGAAAATTACTTTTACCTTTCGTACGTGTTATGATTCTGAACGTGGTTGTAGTTTTGAAAAGGTCCAAAAGATAACTTAGCATATCGGAAAATAAGGAATTAAAGTAGACATCTATAATTTTAAGATATTTTAGGTATGGTTAAATGGTTTCCATAAACCTGATTTATTTTGATTCGGAATTATTAGTTATATATTCGTATCCGTCATTTTCCTACGAAAGTGATACTACAACAGTAGGAAATTCCGAAACACTAGCAACAATTAAAAATATGCTATTGGAATTGTGATTGGGTTTGCATATATTTCACCGCGTACCAACTCGTGCAAAAGATACGTGATAAAATTCGGTCAGGTGAAAATGGCAGGAAGTTAGGAATTGAACCCAAGACAAGGGCATTAACCACTACACCACCCATATACCTTTCACGATGGTACACCATTTCCTCCCAGACCTAACCCAGGAAGACCTGCGACATACTCCCATACAGGAGATAAGTGAAATAGGCGGTACACCATGCTGTGTGCTCTTAAGTACTGGTTCCTCACGTACCTACTTGCTAAGGTTGGTTATGCGTATTTCTTCCGTTTACTCCTTAGTGGGATTTACCTGACCGAAAGTTATCAGAGATTGGGTTTGTCGACATGACAGACCCGGAAGTAAGTGATAACCTCATATCGCGTGTTGTCGTTGAACTAATGCAGCACATCCTACCATCATTGTACATTGAGATAGTGGTGCAACCTATTTCACACGGCGGAGTGATGTGTAGTAGCGTTTGCTTCATGCCCTAGCGGTACCATTTTTTTTGTCATTGTACTATTTACAAATGAGTATTGAATATGAGCTTATCTACATGGGACGATAGAAGGTGAGAGATGGAAGATACGGGCTATTGTTAGAAGATAAGCTGGTTTGCTGGGTTTACCAAAAACTTGGCCCAAGTGAAGGTTTTACAAGAAGTAGTTTGATATAGTAAGAGTTAGTGAAACAAGCAGTAGTAGGAGGTGGATAGAAGGAGGGTTCGCTTTAAATTGTCACAGCTATATGAACTGGGACATATATGTGAAAAGTTACAATTTTTTCTAGCCCCGCCGGGTATTAAATAGCGACGCCATTCGTTTGCGAATAAAACTGCACTTTGCTTCAGTGCTAAAGAGGAATTTGCAGTTTGCTCCAGTGCTAAAGAGGAATATGGACAGAGGTCTTTGGATGCGCTGAGTGAAGCCTTGTTCCATGGCGTGTGACTCGGCAAACGTCAAGCCGTGTTAAGGCACGAAACCTTACTCAAACTTATCGTCCGTCTAGCTACAAACTTCTCATGTCCGAACATTTACCAACATTTCACGGAGAAGTTCCAACTACCCCGATTCACCTCGAGCGATAACGAGTGTAGACTGTTCCACAGCTTAAGGTTCAGTGACCTTCAGATCAGAATCGCCAAGGCTCTTGCCGTGCGAATGTTTTAGTGGTGTAGGCCAGGCAACAAGGAGGAGAAGAGGCAAAAAAATTAGATGGTAGGGGGTAGTTTAATCGAGTAAGATACAAAAATCTAAGACTCTCGACATCTTTCGAATGATCGTCGAGTCTTTTTTTTTTCAATAAACCCTCAAAGTGAGATATTTGCGATTTTTCGTGTTTTTTATCTAGTGACTGTGGTATTGATCCCAGGCAAAAAACTTATATTAGCAAATTGCAGGTCTTAAAACCCCTATAAAGGGATACGTTGTAGTTTCAAATCTGTTTATAAGTTATTGCAAAAAACTCAGGAAACCACTGTTTTGTTTTTTGCAACATTATTGCAGTGTCATTCTTTTTATTATTACGGTTTTCAAACGTAGTACTGGTAATAATAAAAGGATATAACAATACGAGTTGTACGTTAATTAGCTGCTGAGTTTATTGATGCCGATATTTTGTTAACAATTGTCGCATTATACTAAAAATTATTGTAATATTCTAATCTAAGGTGGAATACTACAGCTTGTCCTTTTTCACAAGATCGGCTGATAGAAGCATCTCCCTAGTTCTAATGTCAAAAATGAGGTGGGTTTTTTTTCAGTTCTAAACACTTTAAGGTAGATCCTCCGCATTAAATTGTGCGAATTTCTGATTTCAACAGCAAAAGTCTGGCATATGACACAAATATTGAAGAAACAAGAATTATTGTAGTACATCCCGTGGAATGCGCAGCGATCGTGCGAAACCTCGGAAACAGACTTGAGGAAATGCAAATTCTAGCATCACTCATTACAAGAATACACGTGTACTTGATATACACGTGTAAAACATTTCTATACATTCTTAATATACTAAAAGCTGTGTTTTCTTTACTCCCTATTTTCTGTTGAGTGGAAGAGCTTGGTTCAATCTACCACTCGGTCAAACTGGGTGAGTTTTTTTCCTGGTGTTTCCCTCGTTTACTCCAGAAGAATGTGGATTAGGTACCTCAAATTCCGGAAACTCAACGACTCACCTTCCTAATTCCTTCTCCCAAATCATGTGGTTATATGGAAGAGAGGGTTTGATGCCAAGAACCTCATCGTAAAAGAAAGACGTCAAATAAATAAGTAAATAAATGAACACTTTAATTAATGAACTATTGTTATAATTAATCTCGAATTTAATATTTACAATTGATAAACTATAAAATCCGTATAATATATCGTTAAATAATATTAAGTATTAGGGAACTATATAATATTATATTATTATAATTATATATTAAGATATATGATATTAAGATATTTTTTGTGTCTTATTAAATACAAATTTGCGGGTATTCTGTAGATTTTATAGAACGCAGCTCACTTTGTGTTCGTATTTTTGAATCCGCCTCTGCCTTAGGGTCCTTGATTGGAATTGATGGGATGATCCCTTGCTTCCTTTGGAGAGTAAATTAGATTGTTCTCCACGTGGTCGTAAAAACTTTGTAACTTCTTTTTTTACAATAAAGTTTGTTTATTTATTTAGAAATAAAGATGAAAACTCCGCGTTGGGATTTCACGCTGCGTCATTCTGAGGGTCAAGTCTCCTCCCAACCGGCCTCCACCCCACTCGCTGCATGGGCGTGTCCGTGACTCGCTAAGTGTGCTGCCAGCGTGCCTTGATACGTACGCCTCCATTTTGTATATTTACGACAAATAAACAGGCGAATGGAAAGCGCTTTCTCTTGTGGTTGCACGCTCCGCTGTGACTCACTACATTGAGGGAGTCATTTATTTCGGTATCCCGGGAAGGTGTAGGGAATCGCTACGATGTTCTCGAATCTTTCGCAAATGTAATGTAACATGAGAGTGTAGAGGCTTCCGTGGACGAAGTCTGATGATTCTGAACGAGAATCGCCGCGACGGAGAATTGAGTATCCGATAAGACCGCGACGTGGAGATTCCAGACACAATTTAATGATACTTCGTGAGACGAAGATTAATATTCAATGATACAAATATAACAATAAATACTTAATGTTGCGCGAAAAAGGAATACCGTTTACATTGGGCATTCGAGCAAGAATGTATATTTCATAAAAGATCTTTTACTGTTTTGTCATAAGATTATATTTTTGTATCATGATATTCGTATAAGTGTATCATTTTTCGTGTACATAAGATTTTATGTTATTACTATTATATATATATATATATATATATATATATATATATATATATATATATATATATATATAA
>NNCF01127987.1:115945-127123 GCA_002313205.1 Laupala kohalensis
CGTCTTACTCAAGATTTCCTGTATACTGCATTGTTGAAAGATGAGAATATATAATTAATATTTCAAGTCGTAGTACAAGTCTTTTCGACTGGAAAATTTCCTCACTGAACAATGGTGAAATACAGCTTGAAAACAACTCAAAATTACCGTTATACATATTGATTCTCGATTCGGTCAACTCGGAATCACGACGACAAGCGCTAATGAGCGCCAGTTCGACATGAACGTATTGGGAGGAATATCGTCTATATGTAACCCAGATTCCTGCATCCAAGTTTACAGCTGATGTTGTAAGAAACAGAGGATTAACATTTCCAACGTAATTAAAATAAGAAGTGATACATTGTTACAATGAATTTGAAAATGTTCTGACTTCTAAAGATAAAAAAATATTTTCTTCGTGAAAATTTATCTTCTTGGCAAACTTAATACTGAAGAAATGGGATAAGAGCATCCTGTTGATAGTTTAATTGCTAAGACGATCAAAAGTTAGCGTAGGTAACATACCACAATTATTTTCTGGCTGGGAATCGAACCCGAGGATCTCCGTAGTCAAAAGCTCATGACTAGTACTCTTTTCTCACGAAGTATAAGATTCCCCTGACAGGTATAATAAATTAAGTGTTTTCGATGTCTTCGTGATCGCAATGCTTCTGCCGGTTATGGAAACGAATAAAACTCCATTTTGTCCGAAACTGAGATTCCATTACGTTGATATTACCACAGTTGTACATAATCTACCTCATCCTTTATATAATGAAGTTGTCTTAATTAGTTACGGTGTTTATACTCGCAATTTTTAAGAGTTAATGTAAAACCCTTCTTTAATTTAAATACCGCGTGCTTTTGGACACGCACGTGGCCACAGCGTTTGAAATATGGTAATAGAATAAGAGTGGATAATCGTAACCAATTTTTATTCCCACTTCTATCTCACCTATGATGCGTTACACCAGGGCCACGCCCTTAAACGTAGGTACTCTTACAACATTACTACAGACTATAAATAGGCTATGACGAAGGGAAAGTGAACAGATTTGATCAAGAGAGAACCATAAGGGTCTGATATAAATTAGTTTATTGTCCTCCACGTGGTCATACGCGGTCTGTACTGTTTTTTGAGAATAAATTTATTATTATAACAGCTAATTTCTCATATTTCCGAAAAATACTATCGCAGTTTTTCATAGGTGTTTTAATCAGCTGTACTTGGTCATATGATTGTGGCGTATCACCCTCCCTTTCTCATCAATAAGTGGCGAGGATCGAGTTATGAGAAAATACGTGTTGTAAATTTGTGAACACGACTGTCGTTTCTCTCTCAATTAAGGTCTCTAATGGAAGTCTTTTGTGCCAAGCCTGATTCACTCATTCCGTATGCTACGAGCAGACGCCTAATCCACAAGAGCTCCTCAATACGCGACATGAAATATGAAAGCCTCTCCGTAAAAGCGGCAGCCACGCAGAGCGCGTGCCGACAGGCAACTGTTATTTTTGGCGGCGGCGCCTGTGGCGCTGTGGGTGGCGGTTGTTGGAATAAGAGGGCAACGGTCAACGCAGCGCGAGAGAGACGCACTGCGCCGCTCCAACTCGCGTCGAGGGATCTCATTGGCGCATTTGAATTGGCGTCACCGCAAGCGCTGTCGGAGGGTCGAGGTTCTTGACAAGCTTTGAGTTGCGGGGCGCTGGCATGCACAGGTGCGTTGGTGTTGTCCTAAGATGTTTCCACAAATTATGGGACGACATCACCAACACGGCATTTAAGAGGAAAGGAAAGTCTCTTTTTAAGAGCACATAACTATTAAATACAAGGAGGGAAAAACTATTGCAACTATTACATATTAATAGCATATAAATGGAGTACTTTAAGGGCTTGGAATGATCTTCCTTTGCGCATCAGACAATGTTCTTCGGTTGCGTTTCTTAAAAAGACACTGAAGTTCCATATTTATACTTCAGGGTGACTTGGATGGGTTTGAATTATTTACAGACGATATGATTAAGTTTATTGAAGCAGTATGTGTATATATTTAATGTTGTTTCTTCATAGTTGAATCAGGTATTACTGTTTTGTTTCATATAAAAGGTACAATTTCTCATTTTTAGCAAGACATATATTCTTAAAATATTTCAATCATTTTCTCTGTATTGTAATTTATCACAATAATCTCGTTGATAGGAGATATTAAAGTCATTACTTCATTAAGGTTTTACATTTCATTAGGACACATTGAATTATAAATGTGATATATTAATGTTAGTGTCAAAACGTAAATTGCATTACATAGCTGTACTAAATTGTAACTCTAATATATTAAACATTACATGGAACATCTGATGTGACACTTCTTATGAATTTTTATGCAACATTTCTTATGTATTTTTTATGTAACTTTCCTTGTGTATTTTTTAAATTTGTGTAATTTAGTGTTATATAGTTTTTAAGTTTTTGAAATATATGTTCGGTACTATGCCGTCATCCAGAGGGTTTTCTGGGTTTCCCTCGATTGCTTAAGGTAAATGCCGGGATGATCCCTTGATTGTTACTCCAGAATAAAATAGAATTTATCCTCAAATTTTAGATATAGTTATTCATGTATGTATGTTTTATGTTGTACGAATGTTTTATTATTTTATATTATTGTATATGTATGTTGTATGTATTGTATGTATGCAAATAGTGGTTAGGTGGAAGAGCAGGTTTGAAGGCCTGAGCCTCGTCACAGAATACAGTCATTTTATTATTATTATTATTACTATTATTACTATTATTATTATTAGGTATTGTATGCGCGTTGAGTGGAGTCAAGTTGACAACTACTCACGAAATTTGGAAATATTCACCTAAGTAGTTCTTATTAATTAATTCTACTTTTTTTGGATTCGATGGATTACAATTATTTTGTGATTTTGAAACCTAATAATTTACGTAGACTGTCGTTTGACTCCTTAGACAAAGGTCGCATTGTCTTCAGTCACGTGATGCGGTAGCCATTTTCGTTACAACAGATTTTCCACAGTTTTGGGTGTATTATACTATTAAATGCCCCGTAAGGTATGAAATTCTGAACATCATTGTGATTTTACTTCCATTTGTTATGTTTTAGTATGGTTTTTTCATTATGTTAAACCAGCACTTTTACCAGAATATCAAAAATACACGAGGCCGTGAAAGTTTCTCCATATAAACCCATAGTAATTTAAAGACAATTCAAAATTTTGCCCCGTAAGGATATGAAAATTCATCGCCGCTGGATAGAGAATGGTTCAAACCATCGTTTAAAACATTTTGGGAGGCACTTAAGTGTAGCCGCTCTGACGCTCATAATACCTTAAGGTAGAATGATTGCTTGGACTATAACGGATTAAGGACATATTTTATTTTTTATGAAAGAAATATCTGATCTTTAAAAATACTCAACCATGGCACGGTTGTATACATTAATGATGTAACTCCATCCTGAACCGGGTTTTTCTCCAGTTTTCCTCGGGGTAGAGGCATATTTTTTATAGAGACCCGCAAGGCTCTCGCCTAGGGGCGGCATCCATTGAAATAATAAATCTCGAAGTCAGTGTTATTTAATAGTTACGAATTATTATTATCAATACTTGGATTTACGCCGTCGTCACGTGATCCACGTCGAAACGTATTGAGCTATTCACAAAAAATTATTCGTCCATAAAATGTCGTAATATTTTAATTATTTATTTCATTAGATTACATTATGGACGTTAATGATAGTAGAATTACTTTCTTGCGTTTTATTAAATACAAATTTGTTGGTATTATGTCAATATTACAACATGTACCGAACTGTTTTTATTTTTAGGAGTGTCTTGAAATGTTAAATCCTCCTCTGATCGGAATTGATGGGATGGTCCCTTCCTCGCTTCCGGAGAGTAAATTAGTTTATTGTGCTCCATTTTGACAATATAATTTTTTATTATTAAATAAGTATAATAAAATATTGGCCTTAGAATAAATATACAGAAATTGCCTTTTTACATACCAAAGAACCTGAAGATAAACGTAATCTTATGAAGACGTTTATGCGGGGACATATTTCGAAAGATCCGGATATTTCTGAGTATTGCTGAGCGTAAACAAAATATTTCACTTTTTAAGACATCCTTTAAGGTGTTTTATTATGATAATTTGCGTATTTTTATTTTGGTTTTATTAATATATCAAAATCGAAACAAGAAACAGAAATTGAACGAATTGTATCTATTACGTCCATCTTCTTTACGTGAAAAAGTTATGATGAAACGAATCATTAATTTAAAAGAAATGTTCAATTGAATTTTGGAAATAATGCCAAACATTCTTTAACATAACGCAATATACTCAAAATTGTATCGTTAAGTTATTTTAATGATGTAACAGTAAATGGTAGATCATTTGACTCGTGTCCGAAGCAACCATTTTCTCTTAAGAACTACCCTTGAGTTAACAACAGAAATTCACGTTTTTTGTTGGTCTAAGAATATGGATGTGGAATTGTATCTTGAATTTTTTTTCTGGTGAATTTTTTAAATTGTCTTATGTTTTCAGATCTCTTTTTTGACATACGATTCAAAATTTGAAGGAAGTCATTCTTCTTGTTTTATCAGTGAATGTATTTTCTGGTGTAATCTACGTTGTAGTGGCTCTTGTAAAGTAAATTGTTCTCGGGAAAATGGAAATAGCCGTAATTCTCGTTGAGATAAATTATTTCGGCGCAGAAGTAGGAAGAAAACCAAATTCCTTGTTGTTGGTACGTTATTCAGATCAAGAGAATCAGATGTAATTTTAGCCGCGGGAACGTACTGTGGAATCGGAGAGCTATCATTTACCCGTCACCTGAGGTTCCAGAAATACGCGTTGATTTATTTTCCTCTCAGACCATGTAATATACATTTTAAAAAATATTTATGGAAGCGACGCATACAAATACCCTGAAGATAGCGAACTTTCTCGTATTTCCATACGGAGTCTTGTAAATGCTCTGCATCGCTCTCGGAAGTTCAGGACTTCGTGTACTGACCCGCATGAGGTGGTTCTTCGAGAGAATGTTGGTAAAATCATTCAGGAGTCTAATTACCTTCTTCTTTGTTTATACTTCTTTGTGTATTAGTTTTATGAATATAAGAAACTAGTAACCACAATATAATTAAATCATAGTAAAATAAAACGACTCAATTCATTGAACAGATACTGCATTTAGGGAAGAAATAACACACAAATTACAACATAACCCGCAACTGAGGTCGAAACATTATCTCGCGGTCCACACTTCCTATGAGATCCATAAACTATTCTAAGCCATAAGATACAATTTTAGAATTATCCGATGTAAAGAAATATGTGGACAATTCCATTTACTGATTCGGTGCTTTTTGAGAATTAACCCACAAATATTTCAAAATGAGATTTTAGGATCCGGAAAAATAAGCAAATAAATAGTGTCATTTAGGTGTGAGAAACACTTTAAAATGGTCATTGTTTCATTATCAGTTAATAATGCATTTACTCTTTTTAGTTCTTTTACTTGGACGTACAGTTTTACTTCTTGCATAAGATTGCCCTAACCTTGTTCGTGTAAGTTGACGAGGTGTGTATGTACGCCACATCTCCTTCCAACGACCTACGTTAATCTACGTCATATTGATGTAATCTTGGATATTGCTCTGTATGGGATGTCGGAAACTAGCTGTTTTACGCGTTTGAACATGGTTCACGCTTCTGGAGAATTCAGAGTAAAGTGCACTGAGAATGAAGCTCTGAACGCTAAGGCTACATTGATAAAACGTGTTTGAAAGATAAAAATATGAAAACTTTTGCACATCTTTTACACATTTTTGCACACCTATCACATATCTTTTGCACATCTAATACACATGTTTGAACGTTTATTTTTCAACATAATATCGTTTTCTACATAAAATCGCCTAAGTTAACATATATTGTAACATAAAAAATGGGGGTGAAAATTAATAGTTCACTTACCTAGCCCACTCGGCATGTACTCTCCGAGATAAGATATGTCCTCCTGCTATAAAATGGCAAGGAGAGGATCTGCTTCGGCCGATAATTTACGTGAAATATATATAAATCTTTCGCAAGGGAAATACAGCTTTTATAAATATTGGTTTAATCATTATTACCCAAATTACAAGAATACAACACCACAGTTCACAAGTTCCCTTTTAAACACTTCCCCCAAAAAGGCATGCAACTAACTACTACCAAGTTATACATGTTTCCATAATACTGAATTTATCACTTTCAACGGAATGTGTCCGTTTGAAAATATTTTAAAGTGTATAATTCTTTAGCATAGTTCATCATAGAAGTGTAACCACATTTCAATGTCTAAGCTCTTCTTAACATAAAACATCTCAACAATAAATGTCGCAGTTGCCACAAGAGTCTTTGGTCTGCTTTTGATGAAATTCTTGATTGCACGCTATAAAGCGAACAAGGTACCATTAATAGCCCTTCGATGAATTACCTTACAAATGAGAAATTCAGCACCAACCGCCGTGGGATGTCGTTGACCTTTGGAAGGCGTGGATGCCCTGACTCCACGCCTCGTCGCCGTGGCCCCGTCCGTACCAAAGCCTTCCCAGATTAGTCGCGGTGGCCCTCCCAGTTCGAATCCCTCCTCGGACGTCGGATGGTGATTAAAGCCATCTTAAGCGAAACTTGATGAATACGTAAATGCATCTCTTGCTCTCGTAATGATCAATTTCGCCACCCTTAATAAAGTTCGATTGTTCATCCTTCAGTGGATCACTGCGTTAACCGGTCGTTTCATTAATGTCAGTTAACATGTCAGAACAAAAACAACGTTCTAGAATAATCCGATGCGTCTCTGATCGTACATTGACACCTAAATGCCTCTTCAATGGCACATCCCGAAATTCAAAACCAGAATATTCTCGGAGATCACAACAGTTGTCAATTCTGAAAAAGTCTTAACAGAATTTGAATTCTGAATCTCGGAAATCATTCTCTCGAAAATCTTAATCACTGTTCTCTCGAAAAAATCTAAAGCACCAATTCTCGAAATCATCATCACTAATCATCTCGAAGCGTCTCTCTCAAAAATCTAAATCACCATTCTCTCGAAGTGTCTCTGCTACAATCTTAAATAATAAGCTCTCCACTTCTCTGACAGAACTAGGCAAACTTAAACCCTCCCAACGCTGACGTCATTCATCCTCTTTAGCCAATTGCTAGCAATTATTCACTCATGTGGTTTTCCCCCAATTGGTTAAACTGTCTGTGACGTAGTTCTTTATCAACCAGTAACGGAGCTTGTTTTAACTAACACCACTTCGTCTTGTGACTAGGTATTTTTCCTAAATTGACATCTAATTTACAATCAACGAGTTTGTGACGCACTATTCTCACAAAGGTCTATTTATTCTACTAGAAAGAATCCATTTCTCTGCCCCCTGCAATATAACACTTAAATTTGACATGTCTGCTAAGCATCGTTCTAAACTTCTTCATTGTATGAATTCGCGCTGTCCTGTACCATCATCACCCATCCCTCTTCTCTGTCCCTTTTCAAAATTAAAACCTTCAGCGCTCAACATCGCCTAATTGGGTCTCTTTCTTGCGAAGGGTCTACGCACAGACTTCCATTCATTCCTTCACAAAACTTAGCCCATTTATATTTTCCCTATAGTTTCTAGCAATATCACAACTACTTGTTTGTTCCCTCTTTTCACAGCGTCTGGGCGCTCATTCCTACCGACGACTGTCCTTCCTCTTTCATTATTTCATCTCGAAATATGCCAGCACTTTTCCAGAATTACTAAAACGTATTATGAATAGTTACAACCATCTGTTTTGTTATTGAACTTGGGCAACGCCTAGACACGTGCTCAAGTGAGGGTCGTCTCCCCCTTTCCGCCATCCTTTTGTTAAAATCTCGACAGAAAACAGACCCTTATTCGAACTTGTAGATACTTGCCTGCATTGTTCGGGGGTTCTTATTAAGAGGCGTTTTATTTTCCCTCCCGCACGGACTCGCGAATATTTGATTTCTTCCCATTATTACAAGACTTATATAAAAAAATACTAATCAATAATTATTTATTACAATATATTTTCCGGCGATGTGTATACTGGCGCATGATATCACCAGGACTATAAATTTAATCTGCTTTTGGATATGAAGAAAGTTTTCCAACGCAGCAATCACAGCACCATTGCAGGATTAGAGGAAACCTAGAGAGTAGATGCTGCAATTACATCTTTGGTGGTGAAATGGACGACAATGTCAGATGACAAATCTGCGTACCCAGTAGAAGAAAGTAAGGTTGATAATGGACTTGACGTACATTCTTTGCTCGTAGAGAAGATCACAAAAAAGGAAGAGAAAAGTTAAATATAAGATAAAGGGAGAGAAGAGAAAAGGAGAAGAATAAAAGAAGGAAATCAATACGGAGGAACAAGGGATGGAAAGTCATATAAATGTACAGTATATGTATTTATCTTAAACCTGACCATAAAAGGGGAAAATGTCCTCACTGCGGTTCTCCCAGTTTTCAAAGAGAAAAGAATTGATAGGGAGTCAAATCGAGCGAANAAAATGTCCTCACTGCGGTTCTCCCAGTTTTCAAAGAGAAAAGAATTGATAGGGAGTCAAATCGAGCGAAAATGGTGGTTGTAGCCTAGGTGCGAACAATGTCTTTTGTTACTATAGTGGATTGGCAACACTGCGATTCTCAAAACCATTTACGATCATTTCTCTCCAATTCGCTTTCATCTCTTTACGCAGTTTTTTCAGTAGATTTTATTGACACAGCGACTTAATAACGCTTTCTTTCATTGTCTCTCTTTGTAACACCATGACAATTCCAAAAGATAGGACCAACTCCTTGGAAGAGGATTGTATCTTTGCTTTCATTAGTAAAAGGGAGTCTTATTGTTTCCATTGCTTGCTCTTTCCTCGGCGATGAGGGGGGATCCAATATTTGTCCGTATTGATGAGATAACTGCTAAACTCAGCTTCATCGTCTCACGTCATGCATTGTTCTCTTGTATGAATTTCGACAAAGAACACTTTCATCATGTCTATAGATAACTCAGTGATATTTTTCTGACAATGACTTGGAGGAAAAGAAGCATTTTATGTCAAAAAAATTGATACATCAGAGTAGAAAATACCCATAGATTCATGTTAAGTAGTATATTGATTGACAATTCGTTTTTGTTGTTGTCAAACCGTTCTCGAATAAAGAAAAATAGGACGCACTCTATTGTCTTGATGCAACACACACTCCGCTGTCTGAGAGCTACCGTACGAAATACCCAAATGTTCCACATATTGAGAGCTATCAATTCNACATATTAAGAGCTATCAATTCTTGGTGTCAATTTTTCTTTGAGTGATGATGTAATTTTTGTATGGTTGTTTGTCAGAGCCAAAAATACATTATTTGTGTTTTATTACTGATTTTATGTATATTTTGAATGTTCAATAATGATTTTCTTTTCAAATTATGTACAAAGCCGGGCAGTTCTGCTAGTTCTTAATAGAAGATATCAAATAGAAGACTCAATATTAGGAATCGCAGGGTAATTTTTATTTTGCTGTACCGTATTTTTAATAAGAGGGAAAATTGACATTCACTTGAATTCTTCTTCTATACATCATCAGAGTTTCCACCTATTCTATAATTATTCGGTCTTTGATCAAAGATGGTGCGTCTTGCTCTAATGAAACAATTTTCTTTTTTACACAAATCCTACCCCGAAATAAATAAATTTATTGTAAAAAAAGCAGTACAAACTCCGTATGACAATAAACTAAGTACATATTTCTTCCGTGTACCCTACACGTGGAGATTATATGTGATACCTTTCGGTCAAGTGAAAATGGCGACCAGCCGGGACTCGAACCCGGGTCTCTTGCTTTGATCGCAAGGGTGTTAACCGCTACACCTTAACACATAGGTAGGTGTGAAACCGGTAATAAAGTGCACACAGCATAGTGTGCCGCTTGGTTCACTTATCTCCTGTATGGGGATGTGTGACCGAAAGTTACGACAATAAACTGATTTAAGTTTCTCTCCGCAAGTAAGAAAGGGACCAGTTCCGATCTAGGGTCGTTATCTTTTTTTTACAGACCATCATATATGCTGGTTCATTGTTACAGTTCACAAGAACTGTTCGACAACGGATTTCCATAGTCACACATGGAGAAAATAATTATTTAAGGCAAAAAATCGTATTTTTTCTCGAGTTTACAAAAAATTCCGATGCTATTTGGTGTTGCATGAATGAGTAATTTTGTACCTAGATATTGGATAAACAAATAATTGTACCATGCGTGCAATCAATTACTGCATTCACTAGATTGAAAACTTGAATTTTTAGTTCTCTTTTTGGCTTCTGTATTCCTACCTTTCCTGCCGAGAAAAATGACCAAAACTTGCCTCAAAATTATCTTTCTGTTAAGACGAAAATGAATAACTTCATATTTATGAGGGCTGTAGACGCCGTTGCTCTATCTGAACCGCATCTGGCGAAAGAAGCGTTGCCGTTATTCATTAGCATTGCGATCGCCGTGGTGAAGGGAAAGGAGTGGGGGTTGTTTAGTGGAGAGAAGAAGGGTCCTTAATTGAAAGTGAACTGTCAGCCGTGTTCACAACTTTAGATCATGTGTTTCTAATTACGTCTATATTCACGCACAAATTCTCAAAGCCCCTGTGGCGCCAGATGTCTCTCACTGCTCGCCTCTTATTGGTAGAGTAGAGAAAAAGGGAGGGAGACACGACACAATCATGTGACCAAGTATAGCTGATTCAAACCACTATCACGTAGTTATTTCGAGAATATGAGAAATTCCGCACATATTACCGCCCCTGACGCTTCTCACTTTATTAAGGTCTTTATAGAAGGGTAGGTGTACCGTAGAGCGGGGCAGTGGTTTTACAGAACAAGAAGAAACAGAATGTGAAGAGGAGGGCTCGTACTTGAACACTATTTGAGGAATGTTAACCTTCAACCACAATACATCGTAAATGAGCTACAGCATTCTCAAACCCTTTTGACTCACGGATCCTTTGATCTAGATATCATTTTGAAAAGTGCTTCTAATCTAAAAGTACATCCATTTTACCGACAAGATATATATTTATTCTGAATTATATTGCATTTAAAATGTATATATACTG
>NNCF01127987.1:152260-184494 GCA_002313205.1 Laupala kohalensis
ATCTAAGAGATTTCTATAAATTTAACGTGTTACAGAGTATTTGTAGTCAGTTAAATAGGCTCCAGTCAATGAGTTAGAGCGCGTTAAAGTTGAGTGTATATTGGACGCAACATCTAAGAGCCGTTTGTAAACGCTGTGTAAGTGTAGGGGCTAACAGCGGAGACGGTTTGTGAACTAGATAGAGATAAGTGATTTGTCAACAATGCAATTGTTATCTCTTTCTTCGTTCGCGCGGCCATATGCCATTAACGATGCCAATAAGTGTACTAAAAGTCCTGATCGTGTAACTTAGAAAAAATGTAACTTAAAAAAGTATAAAAGGGAACACTCTGTGTTTATTCATTTTTTGTACTTAATAGCACTTAACTCGTTTGTCCTCAACGTGGTAACTGCACTCTTGACTATAAATTATCAATTTATTTATTTATTACCAGTCGAAGTGGCTTGTGCCCAGTGTAGCCAAAGCATTTACTTTAACATGAGGGTAATAACAAATGTTCCTTACGTTATTCTGGCAGTACTTTCGGATTTCTTTAAACTTACAGCTACCGCCAACATCGGCATTCAATTCACTTCCTCTTGTGGCGCTATTCTTGTCTTCCTGCATCGAGCGTCTGTAACGAATATTACCTTGTGTCTTAGTTTGTTGTTAACATGTATTATTTTACAACAGTCTCTTCTTTAACTACTATTAATATTTATTAGGATATTAGTTAAATTCGTAGTTGGCGGTGATATTCCTATTTTTGTTATCTCGTTTTGGGCATCATTTTTCGTTATTTCTTTCATAGGACTCAAAAACACCCCAATATTTGAGATACCTTTATAAACAAAATCAATCACAATTAATACGCAAATGTCACAGAAATTTTTAGATTCCTTTCTGCGTTACCAGACGAAGAAAATAACCCAAATGAACCACCCTACTATCGAGCATTAAAAGGTAAATCGACGATATCCTATTATTTCATATTTTCCTTTCCGGGATAAAAACAGTAAAAAATTCTTTCAAGAAAAGAATTGAATCATTTATTTAAAAATAATGTTACTTGACTACTTGTGTCCTGACATTATCTCTGACGCGTCTCACCATGCTGATAGAAAATATTCGTAGGAAATTGTACGTGAGTTAAGTGTCGCTCCATTTTGCGTTTTTATGTTCTAGTCATAACTGTTCTGATGTCCTGTTTATATTGTTTAATGCTAAATATGAAACAGTGTTCCTTGCCTACTACTAGCAGTTATGGGAAAAAAAGTAATATCTGCTATTATCCAGGTAAACAAAATAGTATTGCTAAACGTTCATTTTATTACACAGAATGTTACTTAAATTCAATTAACTTGTATTGAAAATTTACATTATATATTTAATGTATTAATTTTAGAAAGATTTTTAAAAACTATGTAGTGACTTGGATATTTATGACTTTAAAGTGGTTCAATGATTCGTTTTGTTTCTATTGATTTGACTTTATTGTGTTAAATTTATCTCATTGGATAAAATGAAATTAATAATTGTTTAGAATGTAATTAATAGAAGCTTGTTAACACGAGACTGTAGACACGCTGCAGTGAGCTGCCCGAATCAAGGGAAAGTTGTGAGATGACGACTGACTTACAATGTTTGTCTAATACTATGTTCTTCGAGCTGGCCTTTATTTACTGGATCCGAGTGTCAGTATTATTCCATTATTCCTTTGTAAATTATTTTGTAAAAAGTGAAAGAAAAGGTTATTTTTATTCCTTTAAGGTAGTCCTATTATATCTGCGTTGACTGAAGTCAAGTTCCCAACTATTCGCGAAATATTCATCTATGTAGTTCTTATTAATTAATTAATAATTCATTCTACTGATTTTTACTGTTGGAGGAGGACAATTACTTTTATGGTTTTAAAACTTGATAATAAATTTAGATTGTTGTTTAATTATTTTTGACAAGGGTAACATTGTCTTCAGGCACGTGATGCGGTTGCTATTTCCGTATAAACAGTATATTCCCCAGTTGGTGAATTATTCTTGTAAATGTCCCGTAAGGTATGAAAATCATCTTATCATCATTGCGTACCTATTTCAATTTTCTATGTTTTAGTAGAGTTTTTTGTGCTACTTTACGCCGATACGTTTACCAGAAAATAAAAAATATATAAACCGCTAAAGTTTCTGTATATAAGCCTATAGTAATTTAAAGTCAATAATTCAACATTTTGCGCTGTAAGGGTATGAAATTCATCGCTACTGGATTGAGAACGGTTCAAACTATCATTTGAAACGTTTTTTGGGGGGGTATCCTAATCAAATTTCCTCACGATTATACTAGTCCTGCTATACCTGCTATACGTCAGAAAAAAATTAATAAACTTGACTGATATGTTCATGAGGAAGTTTGATTTGGGTATTATATCAACCATTGACACCTGTTCTTTATATTTTATTATTATTATTTGCGTCTCGACCCTGCAGGATCACGCAAAGCATTCTGTCTCAATTGTGCGTTCTTTCTAATCCTCCTGGGAAGGAAAGTTCTTAGGGGAGGTTACTTAAGCCTAGTCGCTCCGACAAATATAACACCTAGAGAGATAGTCAGTTGAGTATTCATATGGACCGTGACGGACTGGAGACTACGAAAGCCGTGTAAACAGACTGCAGCTCGTATCCCAAGGAACACCACGACGTTCCTTCCTTTCGATCCACGCTCAGGAGGGCGACAGGCCACAAGCTCCCGTGGCAAGGGGCTGGCCGGGGGGCGGGACGGGGGCGGCGACGCGAGGGCGCCCGTGCCTAGTACGAGCGGCGGGGGCGGGGGCGGACACCACGACCCCGGCGAGGTCCTCTGCACAAACAATGCAACTAGGTCACTCACTCACACCCCCCCGAGGCTTATTTCTCCAAAGGAGCAAAGGATGGATAGCACGGCTTTCTGCTTCCTGAGATTGGTTTGGCCTTGTGGTAATAAAACACAGAATACTACGACGCAATGTCGATTTTTATTTCCGAGAACCATTGTTGGAACATCGCTCTCGCTCTATATTTCATTCTGCATTTCTCCTCCCAATTTTTTTATTTTTTTATTCTTGCAAAGATGGAAGGGTTCTCATTATCCATTCACTGATTCAATTTAAATTATAACGATTCTGACTCAGTATGATTACTGAATCGCCTGTAATGATTTCTTCCTCCTCTTTAAGTTGTACTAAAATTTATTCAGATTTTCACGTATCACGCAATGGAATTTTGTTTACATTCCGATTTGTTTTCGCAAATATGTTGGAAAATAAACGGGTTGTCATTACTCATTCACTGATTCAATTTAAATAACGATTCTGACCCAGTATGATTACTGAATCGCCAGTAATGATTTCTTCCTCCTCTTTAAGTTGTACTAGAATTTATTCCGATTTTCACTTTTCATGCGNCCAGTATGATTACAGAATCGCCAGTAATGATTTCTTCCTCCTCTTTAAGTTGTACTAGAATTTATTCCGATTTTCACTTTTCATGCGTTGGATCTTTATTTACCTTTTATCAATTTTCTTGATCTTTTATCATACAGTATTTGTTATGCTGTATATTCATTAAATTTTTACAATTTTCACTGATTAGAAATAATTGACTGCTTTCCATTATGATAAAAAGTCATTTAAGGTTTTTTTTTCAATAAAGTTGCGATAGATTTGTCTCATGTTAGATACAAATATGTCTCTCCATACCCTGCTCATGATTTGTACTCATAATTTCTTATGTCTCTTGTTTTTTAAAATTCAAAAATAATAGGAAGTATTGTCTACTTTATCTTTGTTTTATTTGGGAAGAAGAGCACTCCACCACATATATTAATCGAAAGATTAATAGTTTTATCACGAGTGTTTTATCTCGTTCTATCCGCCGGAAGTTGTTTTTTAATCTGCTTAAATTCTCTAGCATAGTTATAGTGATTTCAGTTGATTACTATGTTATCTACATTACATGAATGAATAGTACGTTCATATAGGGAACAACCATAGTTCCCTCTGCGAATTAATATGGGACCACATTTGCACGGAACCAGTGGCGGATCTATAGGGGGGAGGCTGAGGGGGCTATAACCCCCCCCCCATAATTGGACCTGAATTCTTAACAAATAAAATTGAATTTGATGAATGCCACATTATTAATTGTTATTATTTATAATTATTAATAATATAATTGTTATTGTTATTAATAATACCAGAATAATAAAATTAATAATACCATATTAATAAATTTAATAAATAATTGTTGTTATTAATAACACCAGATTGTCTATTATTTATTTGATGCATTTTATTTAAAGGTAATATTTATTGTGTGTGTTGTAAAACCATATTTTTAAAACAAAAAAACTCCCCGGTTAGCCCCCCCCCCCTTGNGATCATCCGTTGCACGGAACCACGAATTAAATTGGAAACTTGATATCGAGGGTCAATATTAACAAAAAGGTATTTGGTCAGCGTTTCACTCTCATTCAGTTGAACGATTTCAAGTATATCAAAGGCGAAGTAAGTGAATAGACAAATGGAGGAGCGTTTAAGTTTTTCAAATAAATATTACTTCTCCTCATAATCACGCAATCAGCCCGCGACTCATACCTGCCAGTCACACGAGTGAATGCCATCTGTTTCACCGCTTATGAGTCACGTGACCTATGTCAATTCCAGTCAGGGACCGATACCAATGAAATCCCCCCGGATCACGTCTCATATAACTTCCGCTAATATTGGTATCAGTTCCGCAATGCATTTTGTAGTATGTTCTAGTCAACTGACATTTTAATCCGCCAGAAACCTATTCGATCTTGCTTTTGTGAAGAAAAGGTATAGTCCCAACGAAAATACCGAAATTATATTTGAATTTTAACATAGCTATGCATGTACATTTTAATGAAATCTCGATCTTCTACATGTGTTTTTCTTATTTGATCTTTTGAGATTTTCTTATTTTCAGAAATTTTGGGGAGTGATTAAGTTGAAATTCATTAGCGTCTGGAAAACCATTAAGAACCACTCAACACGCGCTGACGGACAAACTATTCTTCGGAGAGAATGAAAGTACTTAGCTAGATTGTAAGAAATTTATGTTATTACAAGAAAATTTGGAAAAACTAAATTTTAAAATTACCCCACCCCCACCTAAAAGATAAGGAGAAGGAACTTAAAAAATAACTCACGCAAACAATCCCATTTTCTGGATTTATTAAAGGTGCTCTAATGGGAAACCATTCGTGTGAGAAAAAACTTACAGAAGTACGTTGTAATAAATTTTTCTAGTGAATTTTTAGTTACAGATAATTTCTTCTAAATGTTTATAGTTTTCGTGTAATAAACCAAAGCCAAATAAGAAATGTTTTAGTGTTTTTTTAGCATGATAAATTAAAAGTCGTTTCTATGTTGCTCATTTTTTTATTATTGGTATTAGAAAGCTTTTTCGGCTGCATAGCAACCATCGTCAGTAACATACACTGAGTGTTGAGGAATATTTTTGGCGAATGGAAATATAATCCATTTCACGTTTGTTTACGATCATTTCGTGGCGTTTTGAATATAGCAGATGCCTATCGGGACATTGGTTCAAACCTCTTGTGCTCAAAATGGAATTTGACTCTATCCTGAATTTCTTGGTGTATTCTCTTTAAGGTAGTACTAGCGTAGGTAGAATTTCACAAAAATATCTGGAATTGGCGTAAATCAACACAGTAAAATGTATTTATTGTTATTTCAACATGAAAAACATACCTCACCGGTCATTTAAATGAAATAATATCAATTATAAGTGATGGTGTATTACATTGCATCTTATGGAGAAAACACTAATTTTCAACGAAATACCAACTTTTAAATCACAAAAGTGATGGAAGTTTACTTGATTTGAAATAAATTTTCCGTAGTATTTTTTTGCATGACTCTTGTCTATAGGTCACCGGAGATATGAGAAAGATATTTTACTCTTTATGTGAGATGCACAAATCACGAAACCGTTGTGCTCGGCCGCCATGTCTTTACGTGCTTCTTATGTATTTCAAACGAGTGAAGCGAGTTCCTGAATATTGTTTGTACTCGAGTATTAACTGTTAGATCAGTAATTAAATCATATATTCCTTCGTTTTTATTCAAATTAATATTTTAAAGCAATTAGAATTATAATAAAGAAAACAATTATACATCTCAGTGATGGGACTAACTTGAAGTGCTGGTCCCACTGTGTGCCATTGAGAGTTCAAGCATTCCACTTGTGTCATTCTCATTCATCATTCACGTCATCCGCCTGAAAAAGGTGCGTTAGGAAAAGGAAACCGGCATGATTCACGACCCAAGACAAGGATCAACGCATCATGCATCTTTGTGACAAGCAACTTGGGAGCTATTTCCAAGGAAATAGGAAGGACAAGGAACGAAGAATGTATATGCGGGCAAAGTCATAAAGTCCACGTACTTTGGGAATGCGCATACTGTGATATGGAGAGGAGAGGTTGAAAAAAAATGGAATTCTGAATACACTTCACACAAAGCAGATACAGTATTTTCTGAGTTCGTGGCTCGGATGAGTGTTAAGGGATGTGATAAGTGAGGAATAATAGTGAAATGGAATAGTAAATAGCAACTACGTCCCCGTGGTAGGAAGGGGCACGTTAAAAGAAGTGCGTGGCAAAGGGATACCGTCATATTACGACGTAAAGAAAACATCATTTATCCGTATAATGACATCGTTAGGAATAACGATGTGAAAAGCGGTTACTTTTTTCATTTCAAAGTCAATCTGAAGGCTTAGAATGTAAGAATTAAGTTCTCTCTCGGCCTCAAGATTTTTGTTTCCTATTCCTGGAATATTCCTAATATTTCTTTTTCCTTCGGAAGTTTATAGGATACTTTATTTTTATTTTAGTACTGTATTATTTCTAAACGGGAAAAGTAGGGTGCTATTTAAGCTTATCCACATTTAGCGAAACGAGGTAGAAGGTGAGTGGTAGGCTATTGTTAGTAGGTGAGCCGCTTAGCTGGGTTTACCAACAACTTAGTTTAGTGATAGAGTTATTGATACTAGCAAAACGTGGATAGAGGAAGGAGGGTTCGCTTTTCAGTAGTCACAGCTGTATGAACTGGGACATTCCTATGAATTGAACCCGGGATGACTTGTTGATGAGCTAGAGCGCTACCATCTGAGCCATGTAAGGACTAATAAGTATATTAGTAGCACCTAAACATTTGTATTTTCCGAAAGAAGATCCATTTGCGACAGAATTCATTAATCTTGTAGAAAATTATTAACGATTGATTTAGTGAGCAAACAAGTGAAAAGTGTGTGACAGTATTCTGATAAAACAATCAAATACGCTCTCGATATTTACGTGTTAAATAATTTAATTTCGTGCAATGAAATATAAAATCTTGAAACATTGTTTTATGTGAGTTACATTGAATTAAGGTTTCGAGATTGTTAAAATCAAGCATTTTCGTTGGTGATAATAATAATTCCCTATGGAAATAACAACAAGGCGTATGTTTCAATTACATAGGGTAGTAGCTAATTAGAACCCACGTATAATTATTTGTTTATTTACAAAGTCATCAGGAGTATCGCACTTGTATACTATCCCGACGATACTCTCTGTCAATTAGTTCGGAAAAGCGAAGGTTGTTCGGTACCTTCCGCTCACAGTTAATCTACGTTTCCACCTCTGTTTCTCTCTTTCTTATCAACTGGAACCGAGATGCCTCAACTGTACTGGTGATAGCTCAACTTTACAAAACCATCAGCAAAAATGAACAACAATTTAAGTGGATTTATTGAATTGTTGAACCAATGCTCAAAATTATTTATTAATTACATGTTTTCAACGTAAAGTAGTAATATCGATTACGCATATATTTCTTCCGTGTACTTACACGTGGAGAAGACGTGTGATAACTTTCGGTCGGATGAAAACGGCGACGAGCCAGGAAACAAACCCGGGGCTACTGCAATGACCACTGTACCACCCGTTCATCTTCCACAACTGTACACTATTTCCACTCAGACCTAAACCCCGGAAAACCTCAGACACATTCCCATACAGGAGATAAGTGATTGGATCCCGGGTTCGATTCCCGGCCCGTCGCCATTTTCATCTGACCAAAAGTTATCATAATATTATTGATTTTTAATTATTTATTCGCAACACTGCATATCAGATTCTATTTCTGTCGTGGAGAAATCGATAGCACTGCTTGTATCACGTTTGTTTCTAAAGACTCACTCTATTTTTGAATATGCTAGGTGGGAACGATGCCTGAAATAAACGAACGATGAGGTTTCGAGTCTTGAGAGACCAACTACTGCACGAAGACTCTGGCCACGGAAGGGGGCAGGGGGAGGGCATCGACGCTGAAGCTACGTGAGAGGGAGGGAGGGAGGGTGGGGGAAAGGGGGTGGCCTTGAACCGCGACCTTTGTTTACCCCCTTTCCCCCACTCCCTCGGCACAGTGGTGTTCGCGCGCCTCCGCAGCGCTCAAGGCTACGTCAGCGGAGAGGTGCAGAACTACTTTCTAATGCGTGCAGATTTTTTCGTGTTAGCTACGCATTAGAGTGGATGTTCTCGGTTCTCCTAATCGAATCGTGCCTCTATAGCACATTTTTTTACGTTTCTCGCAAAGAAGAGATAGAAAATGGATTCCTTCACGTAAACCACGCGTTTAGCTATATGTACGGAATACAAAACAATAATACCTCTTCTTTTCCTGCATAATATTCTCCGGAATGTTGTATAATCCGGCATCTTCGTTAATGACTGTTAATTTTAAAATAATCACAATTTTTAATTAACTTCCATGCCACGTCCTTGACGTTTACCGAGTAATTCGTGAAAGTCACCTCCATTGCAATCAAATTGACGTGAATTATAAAGATGATAAATGAATGTTGTTTTTGATTTACGATACGCTAGTTTTAAAGAATTGTTTTTTTTTTAATTTTTGTTCGGAATAAAATAAATGAAAAATAAATATATACGTCATCTTGTTCATTGTTTAACCTCAGTAAAAAGACTATCAACCGGAGAGATCCCTTATACGGCACACCTCAGGACCCGAACACGCCGATTTAAGGAGATTCTATTGTATTATAATTCGAATCTTGGCAGAAATAATGATGTAAGTGTATTTCTTTTCCTATAATGCTTAAATTGATTTCACAATACTCCAACAGCTTAGTACTTCTTGAGCAGACGAAGGCAAAATTATATTTCTTCCGTTTCGCACTAGATGACGGATACGCGCGGTATTTCGTTTGGTGTGTTGGCTGACCTACATGGATATGAAGGTCTAAATTTGACATTTATCATTGTATTAGGCGCAACAATAACCCAATTACCTTCATATTTTGGTGCTAAATTAGCAAGCGTACGCTCCTAAAATCATTGAAACAAATCATTATTTCTTTTATAGTCACTTAACAGTAATATTGTTCCAAAACACTACAAAAGCTATCATAATTTTCACTCCGTTTTTAAATAGACAAAATACAAATGCATTTGTTTTTATACGTATTTCTCTAGTGTCGCTTTGAAGAAACGTAATTATAAGAAAAGAATAAGACGAAAAAGTCGAACATGAGAGGCTTGATCGATGACATATTACCTAATGTGTCATACCATAGAATGTCGGATTAAATGGTAAATACTGAAATACTGGAAATGGCGAATACATATTTCGTGGAATTGGTGAACCTGAGCAAGAGTTATATTATAATACACGCGTGAATTAAAGGTGATGATCCAAAGGAAAAGGATACTGACAATTTCTAAACATCCACCTCANTCTAGACATCCACCTCAACTCTTTACATTGTTAAACTTAAACCTTGGAAATGAAGACATGTCCATAAAATCTGGAGTGCGCCCCACTCACCTTTTCAATAACAATTCATAACAAAAACTCCATGGCACTACATAACTCTAAAAATTAAAGAAAATGAAAACATAATATATTATAATTATTAGGTAGATGACATATTTAATAGAACAATCAGACACAAAATATATATCATCGCATCGTATAGTACACTCCCGAACATAATATCTGCACCTGCAAGAACAGATTGCATGAATAATCTTCTACATTATACTCTTTGGAAGCGCCTCCAAGATAGCATCTCCATTACTCATTTTCGCGCAAATATTTTCGCTGTATCTCGAAAACTGTGTAACATACATAAATGCAATTTAGCTTTTTGAACGAAGAATTTAATCACAAATCAAAATTTTTAAAATTTTTAATTTTAAGAAACCGGAAGTAGAAAACCGGTGTGTAAATGAAGTCGGAATGAGTTGTCCAGAAAAAGGTTTCTATTCCCAACGCATTCAAAGTGAAATCTCAATTTTGGTTTCGAAGCACTAATTTGTTCATTTGTTATCTGGGGAACAAAGTTCTTAACAAACACACACACATGCGACATAGGACATCATCGCCGAAATTTGAAACTAGATTCTCCTGGAGCCAATTCGCAAAGATCCGAAGAGATCTCAAAACATTTTTTTCGACCGATTACAAACTCTCTGTGTAATTAAAAAGAAAAAATGAAATGGCAGAGAAACTCCAAACCTGTTCTGAAGGACGTGGGTTCATGTGAACATTCGAGAATGTAAACTCTAGTTTTACTCCACTCTCTCATTTTCGAACACTCATCTTTCTGATTCTAGTTCTCTCTTCCATAGCCTTCATTTCTTTTTTACTTTGAAAGTATTCACTTTCTCCTCTTTTGAAAAAGGATCCTTTAATATTTTTCTTTGACACCCCTTACGTATGAGACGAATAAGTTTGATCACTTCTTAGAATTCATAACTGCGAAGAGAGTAGAGCTCCGGAAGAATTCGAGGAAACGATCAGTCAAGGTGAAGAGATTTCCAGGAATTCAAAAGTGGGAAAAGTGTCATATCGATAGACGCGTACTATCTATATAAACTATATAGATAGTCACAATCTATATGGTTTATATAGACTATCGATCTTCCCTAATATCGGCATGTACCTAAAACCTCTTGTCCACTGCATCTGGCAGTGTTTCGTTCGAATAGGTTTTCAAAATAATTAATGCATAGATCTCTCGTGACATACCAAATGCCGTACATACCAACTTGAAAATTCTTACCGTACAGATGTCTTCGAGTCGAAAATATATACACAATTAAACCTCTATAATACGGAAGGGTAAATAAACAATGTGGTTTTAGTAACACCATTGGAAAGTATTGGAAGATCCAGGATTTTATTAGGGGGATACGATTCCCAAAGAATATGTTTCTACTAATCTATGCAAAAACAAAAACGTAATAATTTATATTTTTACGAATTAGAAGAATTGTTTAGAAGGAATGGGGAGTCGGGTTTTACACCCAAGCTCCATCTCCCCAAAATCTGTCCCTGTAGAAAAGTAACAAAATAAAATACCAAGCGTGTACACATTTATTTAATTACAAATTTAGCATATCATTCTAGTACGTGTGGCGGAAGAATGCTTTTACGAACATTTCCACAGTATTTCAAAGCTCCTTGCGAAGATTTCTCTCTCAAACAGAAATAGTTAAATTCGCAACACACTCACTTTCGATCGTTCTAGGAACGTTTGCACATTCTTCTTGCAACTTCCCAGAATTCTATAAAGAGCGATTCCATTGATGACGTTGGAGAAAGGAGATTGTTTCAGTTCTGACGTGCTTCCCACTGACCTCCTTTTAAATATGGAATTTTTTAAGTCCCGCCACCCGATACGCCTCGGCTCCTCAGCTGCAACTCGTAATTTTGTCTTTGCGTTGATGATAATAATAAATTTTTATGAATGTCAAAAAAACAGTTAAAAACCACGAATGACCACGGGGAGGACAATAAAGTAATTTACTCTCCAGAAGCAAGCAAGGGACCATTCCATCAATTCCGATCATGGGTCCAAAGGTGGATTTATGGGTCTTCCTAAGATAAGAGTAAACTAGTGGTGCGAAGCCATTGCACTGTATACTTTCTCATATACGTTTCTCCGTTTGCAGCATAGAGTGAGAAAAAATTCTATAGTGAAAGGGTCATTTCTGATCCTCTATATTTTGGTCGGTCTTTATGCTCAAAGTCGCTCGATGAACTTATTACTGTCTTTTACTTGAATTTGAAGATAAAATTATTATTCAAAATATTATTTCAAAACTTATAGCGACGTATCAGTCTTACAAATATCGTACAAGTGGTCCATAAATATAATTACGTTGTAGACAGAAATTTATGCATTTTCGTTTCCGCATTGCGTTTCCTCTCCTCCTATGTATTTTATCATTATCATATTTTTTTTCATTTCAGTTTACGAAAAGTGTATACAACGTCTGCTTGGTCCATTTACACAGCTTATTCAAGCATCTTGAAACAGTAAGCTAGTGTGTAAGTGTAGCAGACGGATATTATTTTATTGCGTCTATATCAAACTTTCAACCGAAATACCGCTAATGCAGATGTAAAGCATACTAATTGTAATTTACGTACAAAAAATTTAAGCAAAATTGTTGGAGTTGTTTTTGCGAAACATTCAAAAATGTACTTTGACCTTCATGTGAAGTACCCTTTTGTTTTAAAGTAAAAAATAACTAGAGCACGTGTATCGACAACAAGTAAATTCTACCTTGGATACGAAATGCGAATTAAATTGGTTTATCCGTTCACTCAGAATCGCTGCGCACCGACAGACTGACGGACGTTATGCTTTTTCAGAAACAGGGATCGCCAAAACGTACATTTTCGTTTAAATCTTGCCTTCGAATTTTTTCACGATTACAATATTTCTATATACTACGTATATGAGAAAGTCAAACGCGCCTTAAACACCAGTATTTACACCCCTTTTATGATATTTCAAAATACTACTTCTAGAAAATTTTGAAAATTTAATATTCGAAACAAAATAAAGCCTACAATCCAGTTGAGTCTCATGAAACTCTGTAACAATACGCTTTCTCACACATAAAAAATATAATTCTTGAGCATCTAATTTCACTATTTATCTTAAAAACAAGAGGAATGTCGATCCCTGCATGAGATATTAAATATCTTACCCATCCCCAGTTTTCATTATTTAACGCATTAGTATTTCTTCATGACACATTCTACACACGACCTTTGTTGCATCTCCGTTTAAACTAATTTTATTGTAATATGTTTGTATAATGCGTGATACATTCAAACTCTTACAACAATTCTATATCCATTCTGCGTGATTGAAGATCCAACCATTCTCATTCTCTTTTTGAAATGGTGTTTCGTATTACGATGTATGTAATTCAAATGGTGTCTTTAAGTTTCTTTGTTTGTTGGAAAATATTTTAAAAATAAAAAGTAAACTATTTTTTAATAATAAAGAAAATTTAAAAAATTAACTCGTCTTAACAAAACCTTAAAGTACAAAAGAACATAATTTTTCTCTTAAAGCCGAAATAGTTCTCTTTTCGTTCTCTTCGTGACCCCTTACATTATAACACTAAAAAACGTGTAAATTAAAAAAATCTTATAAATCATTATAAGATGTCATTTCAGCACAACCAACCCGCTACTCATTAAATATTTATCATCTATTTAATAAAATTATTATAATAACATTACACTGTCAAATTTTATTCTCTGATATGTAACTTGTAATTTTGAATCATTGGAAAAAGGGAGTGTTTTTAAATACGTTAAATAAGATTTGATGTTGCAAAATTGGAAAATAAATAGTAAGAATCTGGACATACATATATTTGTAAAAATTATCATGCGAGGAGTTTTTTATATTCATCAACAATAGAGAAAGTAGGCAATCTGTATTAATATAAACTTTATTGTCAAAGATACTATTGTCTGTCTTTCTAGGTATTTTATCATTATCATATCTTTCATTTCAGTTTACGAAACTATAGTTCCATGTACTACAATACATTGTACAGTAAAACTCTAACCAACCGGATCGTATATTATCTGCATCGGGGGAAGACAGAAATACGTTATTTAAAGGAAATGAGTGAGGAGTGTTTATTTTGCTGTAAAGAGCTAACTCTAACATCGATAAGCTTATATTTTGTTAACTTTAATGAGTTAGTGTTTCCCCTCAATAATACGAAATTTCGTAGACATTTTGCTTTTAAAACAACCTTGTTTCGAAACAAATCTAATATACGGATATTTTTTTATTTAGAACGGATGCTGTTAAACAGGAATATCGTCCTGAACCTAAAAATTTAACATGCATTGCAATTCTGAAGTAAGTACAATTTTACTCTCGCTGCATACGGTCCGCCAAACATTTTTTTCGACCCATGAGTTAATCTACATTTTATATCAATTTTTTATTAAATTTTGGGAGGCACAACTTTATGTAATAAATATATGGTGTCAGTATAATTATATTTTACGTTGTATTTCAGGTGAGAAAAAATTGAAAATTTTTGGATTAAAGTTTGGAATTACCCCGTCATACATTGCAATATGAAAACATTTTATTGTGATACTAAATATTGAAAACACTTTTTAATACAAAAATATTCAATTTAGTTATTCCAGTTTAAAAAATGTAAATTTGTTGATGACAATTTATCGCGTTACCTATAAGTAAAAAAAATATGTCCGATTGGTTTTGTTCGTCAGCACAGTTTTGAAAAATTTGTCTGACATGATCGACCGAAAGTGTATAGAAAATGCTCTGCCGTAGACCCATTCCACTCCATCTGTTTGTATGTGCACTTTTACTTTTAGCGAGATAGTTACAGGGTGATATAATGTGTATGTTCACACGCCTCCGGTTTCCCTACAGCTGTGAGAAATCTACTTTCAGAACTATTTGCTCCCGTGCGTCACCTTTCACGCTATCCATTTTTCTCCGCCCCCGTACGCAAACCAGAGGAGATTAAACTCTGTTTAGTTAGTTTGAATTATATCTAACTAACGTGTGGTTCTTGGATTAGTAAATTTTTATTTGAATAAAAATTACATTGTAGTACCACAACTTCCAAAACTAAGTACTCTTTTGAATGTTTCTCAAAAACGGTTCTAACGATTTTCTTAAATTTTTTGTAAAATTAGTCTGCATTAGCATGAACGTTTGGTATAGACGCAGTAAAATAATTTCTGTCCGCTACACTTACACATTAGTTTATTGTTTCAAGAAGTTTGAATAATATTTCGCAGTGTAAATGGATCAAGCAGACGTAGAATACACTTTTCGTAAACTAAAATGAAAAATATGATAATGATAAAATATATAGGAGGACAGCAAACGCACTGCAGATATGAAAATACATCAATTTCTCTTAACAGCGAAATTACATGTACATAACACTTTGCGATATTTTTGTCACTCTATACTACAGATGGAGAAACGTCTGCAATGGTTTTGCACCACTAATTTCAATCTTTGAAGTCAAACTATTACCAATTTAAATCTTTCATAATAGAAACATTTGTGCGAAACTTATGAAAGAACGAAAAATTCACATCAGTCTCTAAAATCCAGAACTAAGGAAGTGAAGTGACTAACGAGGTCAAATTTTCGTAGCTTAGAAACCAAGTTAATTTGCCGTCTGGAGTTTATGGACGTGACCTTGAGTAGCTAGGAAGTAGATAAAGATTGAGAGCAGTCCATTCGCCGATCGCCGAAGCTTCCAGAGCGATAGCGAAGTAGTGAATGAATAATGAATACATGTTAACGCTGCTCTCCTGGCTGCACCAGTGTTCATGGGGTTATGAGGGAGAACACGGAATTTGTTGGCTTCAAATAGACGGGAAACCGGACAGTGGGGACTAAAAGCATTCTTTAATTTAGTGGTCATAATTTCTAGAGAACAGACTGATCTACAGAGTGATTCAGAAATACTTCTACGACTTGGCGACCAGTTGGCATACGTCTAAACTAGAAAAACCTCGTGAACGCAGACTTACTCAGCCTCGGTCCTTTTAAACTTTTGCCCCGGACAAACATATGGATAAGAAGAATTTTTATCCATATGACTATGCTCCACAAGTGAGGATTGCTACAGGAGCCCGGGTGTGATTATGGTGGCGCCCTGTAAACAGTGTCGCACATAACATATGAGTGTCCACAAGACAACCTCTTGGTAGCCTCAGTGAGTGCTGTTCAATGGCTGAATTTGCTCGACCTAATGCTGTGATTTGTTTCTAGTCAAGTTATAATGTTTTCCTGTTTTTATGACTCTCTATTTGTATGTATTTAATGTACGATCTTGTAATATTTATTTTGTTGAGATGTGTATTTTATGAAAGTATTAAGTGTATGAATAATGCCTAAGCTATAGAAATAAATAAAATTATGACAATTCCCAACTTGACAGCTTATGACAGCTTCTTCCTGGTGACGAACTATATGAATTGAGACAAATTGTTGAATGTCGAAATAGAATTCCTGGGCTACAAATGTTTTCTTTCCTTTGTAGCTGAATGTGACTTGTATTTGTTCCACCTTTGTCTGCATAACATTTCCTGCAGCAATCACTCGCAACGAGAGAAAGGATGTTCGAGGAAGCCGTAGCGTGACAGAGCTACTTGCGAAGTTTGCATGTGGGGACCCGGAGGCAATAGTCACGAACGGAGAGAGAAAATACGAACGAACTTCTTTATTATATTACCATGTGGATTGGTTGAAAGATGCTTTTCAATGTAGTTCACAAACCCCTTAATTATTTACTGTCATTTTTTATTACTTTTTCGTATGTTTTCTTTGTTCTCTCTTTTATCTTCCGATGTTTCTTTTATTTTCCGTTGTCCCTGTATTTTCGTTGTTTTTCCAATTTTCCTTTCTATCAGTTTTATTATCTTACTTTCTCATCCTTACTTTTACGTTCTTTTCCTACCATGTTATCTTTCCTTTCGTTTACTTTATTTTTCCTCGAGAGACGATTGAATGAATACAACAATCTCTTGTGGTCTCTTGCTTTCCGTTGAGACCACAGGAAAACACAGAAGATGCCTCAAGCTGTGCACGAACCCAAAAGCTTAGACTTCAGGGATGGCTTTTCTATCGTCCAACTTCACACCTGTTTACTCTCTTAAAATTTATGAATTGTACTCCTAAAGTATTTCCAATGAACGAGAATTGAAAGATGGAATGGTATGTTCTGCCAATTCTCGTTCATTGGCTTTCAAAAAGCGCTTGTCTAAAATGACCCTAATTTTTTAATACTGAAACATATTCTTAGTATAACCTGATAAAATATTAGTGAAAATATTTGTCCGATGTCTAGGTATCGTCAAGAAATAAGAATCCACGAAAAACCGTGCAAAAGGAATCGTTTTTACGTAATTTTTTTCAGTGCCAGTTAATGGTCAAGAGCTCGGGTACAGGGTAAAAGAGAACAAGAAATAAAAAATAAAAAATCGTAAATCGCGTGTTTGCTTGAGCATCACAGAGTGCTTATTTATATCTTAACGTTTGTACATAAATAAATAAACTTTATTATCAAAATAGCAGTTGCAAACTTCGTATGACCTCGTGGAAGAATGGACATTCTTAATACTAGGTTTGAAGAGTAACGAACGAAATAATTCTTGTTTTCAAGAACAAAAATTCAACGTATTGCACCAGTTTATGAAAATCTACCCCACAAGGGGGGTGAAAAGTAATATCCCACCATAACTTTATAATGCATGAAGTAATTTCATGCAAACTTGGTACACGAATGACTATCTGGCAACAAGCACTGTGGGGATGAGAAAACCTTTCTCCCCCAGAGATAAAATGGGAAGGGACTGAAGTGTAAAAATACGAAAAGAAAACTATATTAGATTGGAAACCATAGTTTTGGTGCCATTAGATGGATAGGGACGTCCCCATTGTTGCAAAAGTTTAGAATAAGTTCACATGGGAGATATTATGCCATTAACACCCCAGAACTAGAAGGTGAGAATAACTAAAACTAACTAAAAAACTAAAGAACGACCGATATTAGTATTGAATACATCAATTTTGGAACCGCTGAAGGGAAGAGTACACTCCCAAGGCAACTTAATCCCCCAATGACCCCATGAGGAATGAACATCCTTTGAGTAGAGGATGAGAAGGGGATGAGATACTACATTGGTAATGAGATCATAGATAGTAATGAGATCGGGGCCTTTGAAACTAATATTAATATTCCTGATGACGCCTACGTTCATGATACACTCGAAGCACAGTTTGAGAAGGGAATAAAAATGTAAAAATAATAGAAAATGACATCAGTGACGGGTTTTTGGCATTGTTGAGCTGATATAGTGACATTGAGATAACTTGTGAATCTAAATTCAGCCCCCATGGGAAATAAGACACATCTACACCTCTTGGGTAGGGGGTGAAAATTATGTGACAACTAGAAAACAACCTAAATTGGATATTAGTGCATCATTTATCTGAATAAAGTGTCATCGTCAATGCCTCTTCAATCCACAATCAACCTCCATACACTACCACCACCCGTAGGGAAAAGATTGACATGTAAAGATCGATGTAACTGACAGATATTCGTGTTGACACATAGTTTTCCGAGTCATTAGAATAAAAAAGAGAGACTCCCGGTGCTGCTTAAATTCACGATTAGCAACAACATTGCATTCCAACATCCTTAGGAAAGGGTATATCATGTAAGAATTATCGGAAATGACACACCTGAGACAAACTCATTGTATGAATGAGACGAATGGTGTCACCTCTGCTATCGTTCAGGTCTAAATTCATCCCCCGTGGAGAAAAAGGGAAGATGATTGAAAAGGGTTGAACGAAAGATAATTGAAAAGAAAATATTTGAATCGGGAACAAGTTGTCAAAGAGTCTGAGAAGTATAATAATACAACCAATGCCGTTGAGTTCGTGTTCAGATCACGTCGGGGCACGGTACTCCTACAGATAGGGGTGGGAAGGGCAGAGCAGAAAACAACGATGTTGGGTCGTAACCTATCAGGTAGTTGTTTTCAGGCTACAGTTACTTATCAATAGACCTTTCTTATCAATTATCTCTATGGCAACACACGGTGGCAGCGGCGGCAAGTTAATTAACATTCTTTTGTCAAATCTAAAGTAAATTCTTTCAGATTTTACGCCTTTATTTTTCTAGCGCAAAACAAAGAACCAAAATATGTAAAATTTCAGCTCAATGGAAAACGTGGGTCTGATGATGTATGCGAGAGATGGACACTGGAAATTCCTACTGGCAAATTGTATGAGTTGAGTTTGTTCTCATATGACAAATAAATAAACCAAGTTTTGTACTACAAATATACAATAAAGTACACTTGAAAAACATTTTTCAAAACAAGTTTGAACATAAAAGTACTGTTCTAAAAAGTAAAAAATAATTTTCAGTAAAACTGGAAATATAACTACAAAAAAGTNTTCAAGTACTTTGATAGTATGCAAACGTACATATTTTTAAAATATGAAATCTAAATTTTAAAAGCTTGTGACTTCAAGCGTCGGAAGTACTAATACTTCTTTAAAAACTTGTTCTTTTCACAAATTTTAAAGTTGATATTTCATATTTTTAAAACTCTTAATTTCTTGTACCTACAATAAGTGAACAGAGAAGTGGCTTCTTGTAGTTTTCTTTTTTTTCAGTTTTACTGAAAATTATTTTTTACTTTTTGGTATCTTATTTTTTCATAAAAGTTTGTTTGTAAAAATGTTTTTTTTACATTAATTTTATATGCATGATTTCTCATTGGTGGTCTTCTTCATTCCTTCAGTTCCTTTCAAAGCACAGGGTTTCGATGAAGGACCTCCATCTTTGTTTGCCAACGGGATGATCTGCTTCCACGTCGTTCCAGCTTCACGGATCTCTCTTTCCACTGTCCTTCTCCAGGTTTCTCTTGGTCTACCTTGACCACGACTACCTTGCGGGTTCCAGCAGAGTGCTTCTCTCTCGATTGCGTTCCTGGGTTTTCGTAGGCTGTAATCGATCCAATTCCATTTTCTGCGTTTCATTTAGAGATTTATTACAATTTCGCAAGCTTTTTCCAGTAGTTTTCTATTTGATATCTTAAGCGGGCATCGGATATTAAAAATCCTTCTTAAACAGCGATTTGTCGCAGACTCTGTGTTATCTGGTTTGTGTTCTTCCAAGTTTCGGCTCCATAGAGAAGTACCGACTTTACATTTGAGTTGTGTATACGGAGTTTAGATATAAGAGAGATGTTTGTACCCCTTCAGATTTTCCTCAGTTGTTTAAAACTGACATTTCTCTTTGCATTTCTCTGTTTACGTCTTTTTCCGTACCACCACTTTGCGTCACTTCCCAAATGTGTAAACTCTTGGACTTATCCAATGTTGTTTGTTTTGCTTGTTTTTCATATGGTGTCACATTTCATATTTTAAAAATATCTACGTTTATGAATTTCTTAAGTTCTTGTAAGAATGAGTGAACAAAGAAGGGACATTTTTGTTGTTTTTTCAGTTTTACTGAAAATTATTTCATACGTTTCAGTACAGATCATTTTATGTAAAAGCTTGTATGTAAAAGTTCATTTTATATACAAGAGTTTTCATTGGTTGGTGGGGTTCCTTTTTTCCTGATCACTGAGCTCGAACTCTTCGCTGCAGGCAACAGGTTGCGTGTCTGAGCGGATGGGGATGGACTGTCCTCCTCGTGTTCCTCGCAGGGGAGGAAGAGGAGGGCAGAAGCGCACGCTACCCAATAAATGAATGCCAATTATCTCATCGCCCCTCTCCGTAGACATTGAGCGAGGCGTTGCTTACAGCTGCCATAAAAACGTATTGCTCTTCACTCGCATCGATCCGCGGTGAATTGGATATTCGAGCAAGAAATTACTACTTACGAGCTAAATCTGGATCCTGTGCTATACACAGAGACGTTATTTTTTTAACAAAAAACGATACCATTTCGTTTTGTGTTCTTTTTCTCCTAACAATTTTTTTTATGAACGTTCAATGAAATTAATTTCAATTGTTGTCTCGCTGACTACCCGTTTACGTGAATTTTATTTTTGAGCAAATATTTGATCGTCAATGATGTTAGTAAAACTGTTATTTTTAATGTTTATGTGCGTATTGTAACATTCATTAGTATCTGAATCAGGGAAAAGAAGAGATGATATATTCATTAGTATCATCCCTTCTTTTCCCTGATATAAGGGAATTTTTTTTGTATCACTAACTGCTACCATGAAATTTATTACCCATAGATGATGTCCAATATCTTGACTTACATTTTAGGAAGTTCACGCAGTTGAATTTTTCTGATGAAATTCAAAAACTTTCTATTTAGAACTCTTCCATATTCTTGGGGAAACAAAGACTCTCACAAATCTCAATTGTTCTATAGGCCCAAGAGGTAAATTAAGTTCCACATTTGCTATATCAATACTCATGGTGAACACTACACGACTTATTTTTGTCACCCGGAATGAATCAAACTTTTTGCTGACTTGTGTGTTGGTGGCAGCGGTGTGTAACACTTGGATAGTTCATGGATACCACTGTAAACCCAGCAAGTGATAAAAATACTCCATGCTCTCCCTATCAACTTTGTGTATGTTAGGGCGGCCTATAGCTTACATGTTATACATGAATCGAAGTATATCATTGGTCGTCTATTTCAATGTAAATAGTAATATTCCGTGTTTTCATTTTCTTGCAGATGGTCCCAACGGCAAGGGACCAACCAAAGTGCACATATCACTCTTCATCAACAGAGTGTCGGCGGTGGACGAAAGTAAAGAGGTAAGCCATTACCGGAAGCCGCATATTGTGCAGAACGGGCGAACTTTTGTGCTTTACGAAAGCCTAGATTGAAATACAAACCCTCAAAGCTCATATTTTAAAATTTAGAACTAGGAAACAAAGAACCGAAGTTGGAAAATTCTCGTTTCTCAATAGAACTATTAGAGACTGGAATTTAATGCTCGCATCTGTTCTGGAAACGATTTCGAACTCTGCATCTGTTCACAGGACTATGCAAGTTAATGATTAATTATTTAGTTGTTTCAGCGTCACATGTTTTTATATTTAATATTTGAATATTATTTTAATCATTTATTTCCAATTCTTAATTCCAATTATCTGTAATATGTATTTTTGTATATTTTATTGTGTAGTTTATTTATTTGGCCACTGGATAAGATCTGCGTATCTGCAGTTAAAGAAATATAATTATTAATACGACAAGATATCAAAATTATAGAAGAGCTTAATCGGAAACTTTTGAGTCCTTTCCGTTTATTTTAATCCATTTACAGGATGATCCCGAATTCATAATACAAACTTTAAATTTGGTACAGCACATTAATAACCATTTATTATATAGGAACGTATGTGTGCAAGTGTCGCGGTGAGGCGCAAGCACAGGAAATAAGAGATGAAAGGAAAGACAAAGTGTTTATTGACAGCATCTTTAACAACTGCAATGTTCACAATAACTGTTCAAAATTGCGTGCACCAATAGTGATACATGCTTGACAGCGTCGGTGGAGCGATTGGCTTTGAACACATTCAAAAGTACCAGGTATACCCACACGTACAGCTACGGGTTATTTATTTATCTATTTATTTATTTATCTATTTATTTATTTATCTATTTATTTATTTATCTATTTATTTATTTATTTATTTTTCAGCTACGAATCCTCATCGGAGTCAAGCGGAGTCCCTATAGAAACTGATGGTTTGGGCCTCATTGCGTCACTTGCGTTCACACATTCCTATACAATAAATGTTTGTTATAGTGTCCTGTACTAATCCTTAAAGCTTGTGCCATGAACTCGGGATAACTCCGTATTTTCCATTACATATTACACACTACAGCTTTTCAGAATAACATGTTACAGATAGTCAGAACCTGAAGATGACCGATATTCTATCGAAAGAGCTCTCACCTAAAAGGAAAACAAAGAACGGAAACGAGATGTCAAAGAGTTTTAATTATGTTACGTTGAATGAAAAGGGGAGACGGGACCGAGATTCGAACTCGGGACCTAGTGCTTAACGCGCTCATGCGCTTACCAACTGCGCCATCCCGTTCGCCTCCCTGACAAGTGTTTCATAGACATGACTCGGAGGTGGTCTCATAGAGACTCTGCTCCTCATGCGACTCCCTTAGGAAGTACTTTGTTTTGGGTCGTATTTTCCGATCTGGTTCACAAACACATAGAAATCTCTTAAATTACGGTGAACCTCACTGCCAGGTAACAGATTAATTATATTATGTTGAATGAAAATTAATGTATACAATTTGAATGTTAATGTAAGACTTGCGCGGGAGGCGAACGGGATGGCTCAGTTGGTAAGCGCATGAGTGCGTTAAGCTCAAGGTCCCGAGTCGGAATCTCGGTCCCGTCTCCCAGTTTCATTCCACATAACATAATTAATCTGTTACCTGGCGGTGAGGTTCTTCGCAATTTAAAAGATTTCTATGTGTTAGTGAAATAGTGTTATTCGTTACTTTTGTATTCGCTATTCCCAACTCTGGTATAATTACTAGCTAGAACAATCGTGATATATATATACGCAAAAGTCCGACAACATATTCGTTCCTTTTCTGTGTAATCGAACGGAACAAATCACACAAATTGAATATCGAACTTTAGAACATTAAAGCATATGTCCATGATTTCATATTATTTCATCTTTTACTTTTACTTTCCGATATATCAACATTTAAAATTACATCAAGAAAAAACGCTACTTGATTCATTTTTTTAAATTGATATTACTTGACCATTTGAGTCCTGAAAAATGAAAGCATCAACAATATTCTCAGGGAATTGAACGTGTGTGACGTAGTGCTCAGTTTTATAATATCATATTCATAACTTCTGATGCCCTACATTAACGCGAAATATGCAACCGAGAGAAAGAGCCTCACCGGTGGCACAAGTGATAGTGTTGTCGCTCATCATCCCGGGTTCGATTCCCGGTGGGGCCAGAAAATGTGTAGCTTCTCACATTAATGTCCCGGTTCATATAGCTGTGACTACTGAAAAGCAAAGCTTCCTTTCTCTATCCACCTCTTCTTAGTATCAATAACTCTAACTATTACTAACAATAGCCCTACCACCTAACCCCTACCGCTCCATATAGATAAGCTTCAATAGCACGCTACATTTCCCATTTACAAATACGACAATATAAAACCGAGAAAAACACGCCTACAACTAGCAAATAAGAGGAAAAGTAGTATCTGCCATATTGTTCAGGTAAATAAAATAAACTTGCTACATAAAATAATGATTTATATTTCCATACAGAATATTAGTTAGATTCAATTTTTCCTAGTTGACGTAGTCTCATAATATTTATTGATTAAATTTATCACTGCACCCGTGAAAGAACTATATTACGAAACCTGTATCATATCATTAGCATGAAGAACCACACTTAACTGTCCCTTCCTCTATGCAAACAAAATGAGTCCAAGAATAAACCTCAAGGATCATTTGAGTCGTATGAATCCAGCTAGAAAAAAAAGCGATGTAATTAAGGTCCCTGCAAACACACAGACGAAACACGCAATTATGGATCGTTTCTTTCAATCTCTTTTCACACTCGTTTACTGACATTCATTTTCGAGTTCTGACTCGCATCTATCCGTATAATTGTGACTACTATATTGTCACGCTAAAATCCCAATCAATTATTGCCTGAGACAAATGTTAAAATTGCGGAACGAAATCGAGAGAAAAGTTGATGAGTATTGAGATCGCTAATCACATTTTTAAGCGTGTAACAGAATGAACATGTACTTTTCTGTGAATTCATGAATACAATTTATGCTCTCAGATCCCTGTGCGACCGTTGGCTTTTATTAGGGATATCATCCTATTCGATTACTTGGACTGAATTTTGTTAATCTAAATAAATTTAGTTATAGATGAAATTTCAGAATATTTCGTATTTGATACAGTAGTGTCTAATAAAGAAGCCAGAAAATGAATTCTTTTCGAAGTAAATTTGCATCCACATATACAAATTGTAAGCGCGATCTATGATGACAAACTCTGCATCGCCATTCAGCGAGGCGCGGATACAAGGGGAGGGTTAAGGGGGTCATGACCCCCCTAAAATCCCACAGAGAATGAGTTTCTTGTCGCAAAAAACAGGTTATGATTTTCAATAACGTTTTGACGCATTTGAACGATATTTAATCAGCAATTATTACAGCAATATATTTGTAGAAACGATTTAGCAACGCTCAACGTGCCTTGATTGTGAGAGCGGGTGTCGATGTGCAGGACAGATGATACGCTCGTGGGAAGAGAGTCGTCTTCGGAGGTCCATGAGTTACGAATGGCGGGTGTGTTTTAGCGGAACGCTTTGCGATGTTATTCTGCTGCATTTGTTATCAAACGAGGGTTCTCATAAGCAGATTGCTGTCATGATGAGATAAATGAAAATCTCCCATATAAATCATATTAGTTTATTGTCTTCCACGTGGTCATACGCAGTTTGTACTGCGTTTTTGACAATAAATTTATTATTATTATTATTATTAATTTGAGACCAGTCCCTCACTATTTCACAAGTATTACCTATTAACATTGGTAGAACATTGTAACACCAGCCCGTGGCGGAAGAATGAACAACCGCTGGATAGAACGCGAACGTAACAATGCGGACGGAAATATATAATCTGCTACACGAACGTGTGCCATCGTAACTCGACATTGTGTATAAAGAGAAAATATTAGCCGTGTTTTCACAGTCCCAGTCGTATACAGCACTTGTACTTAATATTTCAAAAACCTCAGCTTCAGGGCCATCTTTTACTAGTAACTTTGTTCAGGGACGCACCCAGGATTTATTTATGATTGAGGAATGTGAACATGGTTTCATTGATGGGTTCGATAGGATACAAATGAAAATAATGGTTAAAAACCTGAAGATGCGAAGTCTTATCATAACAGGCGATCGTAAAAGGCCAGTCGATGTAGGACAGAAAAGACAATTTAAGTATACTGAGGAATTAAAAGTACACTTCCTTAGTAAAAAAAGCTCTTCCTAGAAATATAAATTCTATGATCGATTTTTCAGTAAATCACATCTTGCTTATCGTATTGTAGATATCACAACAAAGGAATAAAACACATTTTAAAAGACATTTTAAAGTCCTTGAATGAATATTACGCATTAATTGCTGTTCTATAGCAACGCTAGACATGAATTTTCACCCGTTTGTTCCTTAAGATTCTTTCTACCAATTCGTAATCAAGCGGGGACCATAAGTTTATTCACTCGTCACATTTGACAATTTGCTATTGACCATTATTCTGAAATCATTGAGTTTTCAGGAGTCGGAAACGAATTTGGAATGGAGACAATAAAAACTGGAATCGAGATTAGACTGGAAAAAATATCTTTCATGATCATCAGTACTTCAACTAATTTAACCTTTTTGTATGGAAATTTTGTTTGGAAAGTTCTTTTTTAATAAAACTAGAAGATTACTGTACAATANGTTTTTTAATGAAACTAGAAAAATACAGTACAGTAATCACTATTAGTCTCTTGACTAGAGACACTAGTAAAATACTCTGGCTTACAAACCTGGAGTTTGATTAAATTAAATTAGAACTCACCAATTGTCCGGTATTTGTTTGACAAGCAGACTTCCCGCTTCCAAATACGATTATATTTTTCACTCCCTTGACCATCCACATCAGCAATATTAATTGTATTAGTTTCTCTAAAATTATCGTTTAATGCCCGTTTCATGGTTCATTGTATTTTTAGGAAGTTTTACTACTCAGATTACCTTCACGAAAAGAACGAACATTCCGGAGACGAGATTTACAGAGACCCTGGTAGAGCGGAGAATTCGTGGCTGATGCCTGGGTTCGCCAAAAATTTCAGCGTTTACTCGAAGTTGCAGAATTTTCATAACATTCATATATGTCTATAAATTAACTTCTATCATAAAATTATGCTCTATGTAGTTTTTATTCGGTACAGTTTTTTTCTTCGTTTAACAGAATAATTCTTTAGAATTTAATGTGGATCCCGTGGATCGCCCTTGATTTTATTCTTGTCCTTGAAAAATTAAATGTTTCTGTACATCAAAAAGTTGAATAAAATTTTTGCATCTTTAATCACAATAAAATTCTATTACTTTCCCCTGTCGCACAAAAATTTGAAAATAATCTTGAAAGTAGGGCGTGACTGTACCGAACTGCACATTAATTAACACTTGACCCTAACTTACGATTTGCTTAAAAATTCTTTTTCGGAGGATGGGATATTTTCTCGAACGTACCCAGCCCAAGAATATTTTCTTTTCTCATGACCCCCACCCTAAAATATTAGTCTATCCGCCCCTGCATTCAGTGGATCCAATGAAAAGACGTCAACTGATGAAGTCACAAGACGTAATACAAATAATTCTTTTTATAAGTGATAAGTATTTAATGTCTCATCAACCTGTTGACTAGTGAGTTTCTCGATACCTGACCCAACCATTTTCATATTTTTTTATTCGTTCTAAATTTTGTACAATACTATTAAATGATATACGAACAACACATCGCTCCAAAGCACGCACTCCAATGACATCCCGTGTAACTGTCCGTTTTGTTTGACAGGCATAACTTCACAATGAGATGCATAAGAAGCAAATAGAAACACAAATATTTTTGCTACGTATAGCTAATAGATCGGTACACATTTGATAATACTATAAGATCAAATACCGACAGCGGTGGTGTAGTGGTAGCGTCTTCGCTTCCACGATCCCATTGGCTGAGCGGTAGAGCCTGGGATCGAACTCTGCTCGGCCAAATTAGAAGAGGTTTCCAGCTGGGGTTTCCCTCACCTACTCCAGACAAATGTCGGTTCGGTACCATACGTTCCTCGACAATCCAACATCTCTCCTTCCCAATTGTCTTTTCCAAGTCCAACGGTTTGGTGGAAGAGCAGACCTCATGACCTGAACCTCGGTAAAAGGCATAAAGTAAAATAAAAATAAATAAATCGACGTTACTAAAATGAGTCAAAGGATGAATGTTACTTGCGTACTAAGACGGACAGAATCGCCGGCGCACTAAACGCATACGTCAGAGGTGTCGAGATAAGAGGATAACGTCTTCTGTTATCGGACAGCAGGAAGGGATTAACAAATTGCATTTCCTCACCTCAGCAACCACACGATCCACAAGCTTCTGCGCTATCAAACTAACGAGTTGGTGGAAGCGTGAAAGAAAATTTTTGAAAGCAAAGCAATATACAGGTATTGTAGTTTTAATTATTAACAAATCTACATAGAAATACAAAATTATACTGACAGCGGTGGTCCATTAGCAGCGTCTTCGCTCCCACGATCCCGCTGAACGGAAAGCTGGCGTTTCCCTCACCTTCAGACAAATGTCGGTTTAGTAGCATAAGTTCCCCGACAACATAACATACCTCCTACCCAATTCCTTTACACTTGTCCGACAGTTAGGTTGAAGAGCAAGCCTCATGGCCTGAACCTCGCCGAAATGCATTAAGTAAATAAATAAATAAGAAGTATTGCGATGTATTACGATTTATTTACGATTTTTTATGGAACAGTTGGTAATTCGGTTTAATACAACTCTTCTTAATTAGTTACCAAATGTTTCATATATAATAAACGTAGCGCATACCACCTCTGCATTCATCTCACAGAAAGTCTCAGGTTCACTCTCCTTGAAATTTCTCGTACGATCTCTTCAGTCCGTCTATGATCGCCAACTGGCCAACCCTTGCGGCTCCTTGTCTTGACAGACTCTGTTGTCTGGACGTGCTCCCGTTGATCCCGGGTTCAATTCCCGGTGTCAGAAAAATTTGTAACTTTTCACGTTAATGACCCAGTTCATATAGCTGTGACTACTGAAAAGCGAACCATCCTTCCCGTATCCACCTCCTGCTAGTATCAATAACTCTAACTATTACTAACCACTTCTACTAACCCCTCCAAGTGGGCCAAGTTGTTGGTAAACCCAGCTAACCGGCCCACCTACTAACAATAACCTTCCACTCAACTCCTACCTCCTATCGCTCCTTGTAGACAAGCTTCAATAGCACGCTACATTTTTCATTTACAAACACAACAATAAAAAAAGTGGAATGTGAATGGTAGACTGGACCCGGAAGCGAACGAGAGGGCGCAGTTGGTAGCGCATAAGCGCTGTAGGTTCGAGTTCGAATCTTAGTCCCGTCTCCCATTTTCATTCAACGTAACATAATTATAAATTCTAAACTTGATACAAATGAATTCTTGGTAATTCAGTTACTTTTATAACAAAACAAACTGGGACGACGTAAGAAGCGAAATCAAGTTTTCCGTGCGTTGCAATGTACTTTTCCGTGTCCAACATTTTTTCCATTTGTTCTATCGCTCACGTAGATAGCAGCACCAGTCATGCACCGAAGGAATAACCGTAAAATATTCTCCCTATTTCTTTGCTCACACTACTTCCATAATCGGAAATTAAATAGCGTCCAAGGTTGCGCATGACTGAAACTGAAGATTATTAATGTTGATAATTTTAAGATCGTATCTGTTTGAATCTCCAGCTCTCTCTCTCCTCATTCCAAAAAATCTTAACCTTTGGGTGGAAAGAAGACGGCAGATTTTACTTTTGATGACGTCCATGTTACATAATTCACAAACGGAAGGAATTTTGGTGATCAGAAATGATGCAAGTAATTATGTAGGGCTGGGGCAGTTACGTTACAAATAGTTTATATATGTGTAATATTAGTAATTACGTCTATTAGATTAAGTGATTTCAAATACCAACAGATTGAGACAAATTTTTTCTAATGTTTTACACAAAATCACCCAATAAAATAATGCAAGTACAAAACCCAGAAAATAAATAAAAAATCGTTAATTTACCATGTAAATTGAAACAACGTGTTTAAAAATTAGTCCGTAGTTTGATTATTGTTCTCTAGTTTTGCAACGTATCATTGAAAAACTTTGTTAATTGTCCGGAAAGACTAGGTGAATTTCCTACCGTTCTTTTCAATGATAAATTTGTGACACGTGTGATAGTCTATTATGATGTTGATCTTGACCAATATATATTATATAAAGGAACGATGTATTCGAGGATTGGTCATCAATAAAAGATTCTTTTTACAACGCCAACGTTTCGGCAAAATAAATTGCTGAAACGTTGACGTTGTAAGAAGAATGTCTCCTCGAATATATCGTTTTGTTATAATCTTTTATATCCCTATATCCTAATAGTATACATTAGTCGCGGCGACCACAAGCGTAAAATAAAATGTAGAAAACAGGAAACGGATATTGGTAAATACCCCGTTGTGAATAGAACCATTGTAGTCTGCATAACTCACCTGCAGCAACACTTACGAACTTACCAAAAATAATAAAATGTTCCCGCAGCCGTCTTCTCGCTCCTCCGAAATAGGTGCACATTTAAAGTGCAGTGTATGGAAGAGGTGATTGGTGACTAAGGGTATAGAAAATGCTCAGAGGGAATAGTAGTCAAGTGTAGTGTTGTGTAGTGAAGTTCCTAGCAATCTTTTTTTTTTTTTTTGGTTTTATTTTTTATAGTTATTAATTTCTTTTAATTATATTACAGCAACTACTTTTACGTTAAGGGTATAGGAGGAGCGATGATATATGGGTGTATATTGAGTATGTTTCTGTATGTTTGTGAACGAAAATGTGTTTTTATCTTTATTAACCTCTTATTTAATCTTAAACTTAATTAACCTCTTACTATTCTATTATATATACTTTTAGTATGTTTTCTTTTCTATCTGCCACCAAGCACTGCTCACTTGATGATTAATAAATTATTATTATAACGATTCCATCAGAAATTACAATAGCATTAATTTTAAAACCGTCCCACCAAGGGTTTATCCACAAGAACTTGTACCACTTCAAGATGGTAAAATTAACCCTTCAAGGTCCAAATTTTACTACATGAGTTGGTAGATAATAGTTCGTTCTTTCGTCTAAAACCTCAATGACATCCAAAAACAGTCACAAGGTTGCTCATACCATTCTAACAAACACAAATTTAATGCAATTTTTTTTATCAATTTCTTGATATATATTGTGGTACCCATGAATTATTCAAATGTAAACACAGTTTTACCAACATACCGATTGGAAATTTTTGTGATGCACCAATCCCGCAGTCACTATGTAACAGGCATTGTGTTCCCAGCAAAATCGAAGTAAGTTTTACTTTCTTCGATTAAAGTTATTATATCCACCCACGTTACCAATTCTATGTTCACTTCCGAAACTAACGCCAGTGAAGTCATGAGAATCATCAGCTCATTAAAAAACAAATTTTCAACAGGCGTAGATGATATACCTGAGTTTATTGTTAAATTTTCGTCCCATGCTATATTAAATCCACTCATAAATATTTTTAATAGTTCTTTATCGGAAGGGGTGTTTCCCAATATATTTAAGAGAGCTAAAGTGAAACCTTTACACAAGAAAGGAAACAAACTTAATATTGGAAATTACCGACCAATATCTCTACTACCCACTTTCTCAAAAATCCTAGAAAAATTGTTCTGTAAGCGTCTTCTAGATTTTTTATCAAAAAATAACATTCTCTCTGACGATCAACACGGTTTTAGGACATCCTTTTCCACTATAAGCGCCATATTTTCCTTCTTAAACGATGTTACCCCATCTCTAGACCGTGGAGAAAATTCTCAGGGTGTTTTTCTTGACTTATCCAAAGCATTCGATGTCATCGATCACGGAATTCTCCTTACCAAATTGCATTCTTTAGGCATTCGTGGACTTCCACATCAATGGCTAACTTCTTATTTAAAAGATAGATATCAACAAGTAGAAATATCCTATACTAAAAATAAAATACTTGAGCGTTGTCTTTCAGAAACAAAGCCACTTACTTGCGGAGTACCCCAAGGATCAATTCTCGGCCCTATACTCTTTTTATTGTATGTGAACGACATGTCATCATCCACATCAGATTGCAAAATGGTTCTTTTTGCTGATGACACTAATTTACTATGTAAACACGCCAATGCTCAAAAAGTTTTGTCTAACCTTTCGACTTGGTTCCATGCAAATCGTCTCATTGTAAACACTGACAAAACAATGTCTATGTCATTTCACAATAGTAATATAAAATCTTTACTCCAGGTTTCTCTTTCTTTAAATAGAACACAATTAAAAACTGTTACGAATACAAAATTCTTAGGTATCCATATTCAAGACAATCTCAAAGGGAATTGTCACGTTGACAATCTTAATTCCCAATTAA
>NNCF01127987.1:184660-266898 GCA_002313205.1 Laupala kohalensis
CCCGAAACTCTTGTAAACCTTTATTCAAGGAATTGAATATCTTAACACTTCCTTGCATTTATATTTATGAAACGGTCTTGTTTGAAGTGCCACCCTTGCTTTATACGAAACAGTCTCGTTAACGAACACAATACTCGCAATAGTAGTAATATTCATCGCCCTAGAGTGTCAACCACTCTTTGCCAAAAAGGACCTTATCATTCGGGAATCGTTCTATATAATTCCCTGCCCAAGAATATAAAAGACATTATGAAATTGAATATCTTCAAATCCGCGGTTAAAAACTACCTCCTGCACCAGTGCTTCTACACTGTAAAAGAATTTATTGATTTTAATAAAAGTTAAATTCGTCTTGTACTTTATCACGCCATTGCTGTAGCACTTTTTAAATAACTTATAACAATTTCAAAAACTATTTTCTTGCATGATTGTGTTGCCGTATGGCTCATATTAATTTAGTTTTATGTGTACTCAACTTTGGCACGGTTGTGTACATTAATTCTGTAGCCCCATCCTGGCCCGGGTTTTTCTCCGTTTTTCCTTCGGGTAGAGGCGGATTTCTTATACAGGTTCTCTAGGCTTTGTCTAGGGGCGTGTTTATTGTAACAATAAATCGTGAATTTAGTGTTTTTTCAACTCTTATGATTTTTAAACACTATACTCAGAATAATCTATAGTTCGATAATAACTTGTACATGTAAATTTACAAACATATTTGCGTTAAATTACAAACATATTGACATTATATATGTATTATAACTCGCAGCTAACTTTTTATCTTATCTAGGAACTTTTGCTGAAATTTTTGAATCCGCCTCTGCCTTAGGGCCCTTGATCGGAATTGATGGGATGGTCCCTTGCTTTCTTCCGGAGAGTAAATTAGTTTATTGTCCTCCACGTGGTCATACACAGTTTGTACTGTTTTTTGACAATAAATTTATTATTATTATTACTTCAGTTTGTAGCCAGCTTTCTTTTGTGACATTCTCTCACATCGCTCGGTGACATCTTAGATTTAGTTGTTGTTTTTAGTTCCAATACGCCCTCTTTAGACACGAAAGTTGCTTAACTCTAACCTCACAAAACATCAACTCGTTACAAATACACATAGCAGTTCCTGAGATGACGCTATCCCTATGAGTTTGAAGTTTATTTTGTTGAAGTTGGCACAACGTATTTCAATTTCTCGGGCTGCCATATTGAATTTTCTCAATCCACTTTTAGATGAATCCTCGTATACCTTAATGCCGCGTTTTCACAATTACAATAAGCAAGACAATAGTTGTCTTTTAAGGACTAGAAAAGGTGTTCACTTCGTGTGGACACCGACTTGATTTTAGAAGCCAATGACCTTTAAAATTGGCTTGCCGATGAGGTGTCCTACGGGGTAGCCTTAAGGCCCGTTTCCACGAGCAAGAAATATGTCGACATAACTTGCGCGCGTTGATGTCTACTCCGTGTAAACGGGTCTGTGAGTCTCTCGGACACTTTCTGCATTTGCCAGACCATCTCTCAGAGAGCGTAGGAGAAATTCCGTCTAAACACAAGATCCGTTCTCTCTGGACATATGAGATTGATTTCGAACAGACGTGAACGGTTTGGCGACATTTTGGTTGCAAGTTTCTTTGTACCGCTCGTGTGTGGCTGTTAGTCGAGGTTAAGTGCCCGTCGTATGTTACGTATTTACTACAGTACCTAGTAATTAGTATTTATTATGATTCATGTAAACACTTTTATATTTTATATTGTACTTGTATAAAATAAATATTCACGTTAATTATGAGTGTAGATGTGGAGTTTTCTAAACATTAAATATACACTTTTCATCTCATGTACTTAACAAATACGTTATATTAAAGTAATGAAATTCGGCTCACGAAATTGATATACATGAGCCTGAAGCCACGTAATGTGTGTTCCGGAGTATTTTTGTCGGGCCAGTTCACTGCTTGTGTGTATACCCGGATACGAGGAATTATTATTTTTAATCGAATTAATAGAAATATTCTTCAATGAGTATGATAAATTATGACTACAGATTATCTTTGTTGAATTTTTTTAAAAAATCAATGTTATCTCTTATTTATTTGGAAATAATTGTTTCTTCAAATGAACTTTTTTCGCGTTTGTCAATTAATAATAAAATATATCTACGATCGAGTTAATTTCTCCGAATGCACTAATGTAGGTATCAAGTAAAACAGAATGAACTCAAGATTTTCAATTAATTGTTGAAAAATGTGTAAAATGATTTCCTGTGTCATTGGCGTGAATGCTGTTGCAGGAGATCTCGCTGGATGTGTTCCTCTACGTGTACTGGATGGATTCGCGCATCCAGTTGCGTCAGCAGCAACAGGAGCATGTGGAGATCTCGTGGGACCTGCGTCACGTGCTGTGGGTTCCTGACCTCTACATTCGCCAGCTGAGAGAAATGAAGGTTTCTGTAATGGCTTTTCTTTATCATTTTCATTCATTTTATACAAACAATATAGATGAACGACCTGAGTTTTTTTACTTTCTCTTTTACGTAGTATATAGAAAGTATTGTAATCGTGAAAACATTCGAAAACAAGATTTTTGCGGAAATATCCGTTTCGGAGACCCCTTATTCCGAAAAAGTGGCTTCCGTCTGTGCGCAGCACTCCTGACCGAATGGAAAAATATTTTGTTTTCATTTTTCGTATTTAGGGTAGAATTTACCTCTAACATATGCACGTGCTTTCAATTTTCATTTTACTTGAACACAACGGGCACTTCACATGAAGGTCAAAGTACATTTTTGAATAATGTTATATAATGTTAATGACGTTTAGTTTTAAGTTTGCCAATGGTGTGAATCCAAAAAGTATATGTTTGTAGATGTGGCATTTTTATATGTCACTTTGAAAAGGAGAACAGAGGAATGTCTGCATCTTATGTTTCTCTTCGTATCGTGAATCTTTCTCCCACGCGACCTCTACGCACTTGTTGTAACCTCACATCCGGTGACGCTGCACCATTTTGCTGCGTAAGCTTTGAGTATCAGATGTGTCCGCTGCCCCTTTTGCCGGATTTTCATGTTAATTGGTCCATTTTTCGTGTCATATTTAATGTTTGTATATATTATTTGGTGCGTGAGGATGTTATTTTATATTATTTCTTATCGTTTTAAGAATGAATTTGGTTACGTTTTTTTTTGTTTTGAAGGTAATGTTTGATAAATCTTTTTGTTTATTTTTCATGATATTTTTAATTCAGTGCTTTATAGCAGTTTCATTCGTTATAAATAGTATTTTTGTTAAAAATATATTTTAACGTTTACAGAATTCGTTGACGAGATAGATAAGGAGCGTTACGAAATAACAGGAAGTAAATAAAAGAAACAGTATCACCTATTTAACCGAAATAATTAATATATCCGATTAATGTTTATTAATATTTTTTAAATTTGAAATTGCAAAAAAAAATAACTTTAGTTCCTAATTAAATTTTACAAGAATATTTATACTGCTGGCTTTGTTTTCGCGTTAATAATATCCTATTTATCCTTATATTTATTAATAAATATATCTGTTAAAATTGAATATAAATCTTGCTGATCTTACCTCCCAAAAAAACGAAAAAACAGAATTTGTATATTAGAGATTCTTTTATATAAATAATAGTAAAATATTTCTTTAATAAACTTTTGAAATTGGGTAAAATGAAGACGATCAAAATATAGAGTAACATGTGAAAATCATCCCTAGAATCATCATAGAATTCTTTAATTCCGCTCTCTAGTCCAGACTGAGAAACGTATATGAGAAAGTATGTGCAATGGTTTTGCACCACTAGTTTGCAAACAATTTGATTTCAAATAAATACCAAGATAAATTCTCACCGATTATCATATTTTCAGCTTATGTATTGCACAAATAAGGATATCTAGTCTGATTAAGTATTGTTTTCTGGTTGGAAGGATGTATGTAGATGTAAAGAAATGTAGTGAATTGGCTGTGTGTTTTGGAGGAGGATGTGTGCAGGATTGGTGTTGTGATTGGTATCATGAGATGATATGAACAGAGTAATCAAGTTTTAGAGTTTGTAGCCCTGAAGAAGATATCAAATATATCGAAACGTTGGCATAACAAAAAAATTCTTTTACTTGGCTCAAACGCAAGATATATTTATGAATTCATACGTAGACGTAGGCTTCCGCTACCGTTATCAATATAAACTTGTTTGTCCGGGACAGACCGCGTCTCAGTAGACACATCTACCAACGTTTCGGTCATCTTGCTGTGATCTTTGAAGGAGTAATGTCACAGTTCCACAGACCGCTGTTCTACTCTGGAAATTCTGTTAAACTCTGAAACTGCCCTGAAGAAGTCCACAGCAAGATGGCCGATACGTTGGTAGTTGTGTCTTCTGAGATAAGGTTTGTCCCGGACAAACAAGTTCATGTAAATTAACATGTCACAATTTAAACAACAATTTCTATAATAACCACTTGAAATTTAAATCGAACACCATAATTCGTCTCAAATAAGAGATATCGTCAGGAGTTGACGAGGGAGTGGTTGACGAGTGAGTGACGTATTGATGTATCTTAATTTTTATTCGAAACTAAATTGTCTGAAAAAAACTCAGGTCGTTTGTTTATATTATTTGTATTTACAAGAGCAGACGCCTAACATTATCATTAACATTTAGTACAAGTTGTATCTCTACTCTTCAGACTTCTGATAATGGAGAGTAAGGTGTTCTCGCAACAAGAATGGTTTTGTAGGAATATGTTGTCATAGTCCTATTTATTTTCCTTCAGTTATTACTTACCTTCTTGGAGTTTTTCAAATTTGTCAAACCTGTACTTTGTTAATATACTAGAATATCTTTAATTGCCCATTATCTATTAACAAACAGAAATTTGGATATTACAAACCTCTTTCTGGAAAAATTCGTACTACTTGCTCAGCATAACATAATTATCNTCGGAACAAGAATGGTTTTGTAGGAATATGTTGTGATAGTCCTATTTATTTTCCTTCAGTTATTACTTGCCTTCTTGGAGTTTTTCAAATTTGTCAAACCTGTACTTTGTTAATATACTAGAATATTCTTTAATTGCCCTTTATCTATTAACAAACAGAAATTTGGATATTACAAACCTCTTTCTGGAAAAATTCGTACTACTTGCTCAGCATAACATAATTATCAAAATAACATAACGGTAATTATAAATACTTGTTTTGAATTATAATTCGTTTTCTTACCGACTATTAGTTCATTAATAGTATTGTACCTGTTTTGAATTTTCAATTTCTTCAAATCGTCAAGCTGTGGCTCATCCCTATGAGGGTTGAATGTCCGCCTAAAATTTATTACAAGTGTCATTATTCATATCAGCTGCCCTAAGAAACTATAGAATAGACACATATCGGTTTTCTATAATTTCGCATGACATCTTTTGGCGTGATAAACACCCATGTCGGTGGTCTTCCCATCACGTAATTTCTCTTAGAGTTCTAGGAATGAGGGTTGAATTTGGTGTGAAACGTCACTGTGGATATTAACTATTCACTTATGTTGCACATCAAGAGTGCAATATTTCATTAAATGTATATTTGTGCAAAATACTAATTCTGCTGTGCGGCCTCGATATAACTTCTTNGTGCGGCCTCGATATGACTTCTTTAATATTTCTTTAACATATGTAAAAACTAGTTTCTGCTTCATGTGGGAAATTTCTGAAGTCTATAAAACCCTTTTAGTTTTGACAATCTTTGGTTGTAAATAAACAAACATATAATTTTAATTTTATACATTTATAAGATTACTACAACTCTTATATTTCTGTCCGTAAATTATTATAATTCTCTTTCATTTTGAAGGTGTTGTCGCTGTTTGAAGATATGACATCTTTGCGGTTGTACAGGAACTCAACATTTCGCATCAGTTTCGGGTAAGGAAAAGAGGATTGCTTGTCACAAAGAATATTACCACACTTGCCACGTTTTCCACACACCATTGAATTTTATTTTCGAAAAGGTTTTCCTCAGTTTGTGATCACTGGTATTATCGCTTCCATGTTCTTTTGTATGCTCCACACGATATTTTGTAGGTAATACATTGACTACAATTTTCATTTCTGTTGCTTTTAAAGCGATTTAATATGCATCAGAATGAATGCGTCAATGTCCCAAAAATGTTTGGTCCTTTCCTGAGGAACAGGACGTAGCGAATCACACAAATAGAGTATCGTACTTCAAAGCATTAAAAGATATTTTATCTTTTACCTCTTTCTTCTTTCCGAGATAACGGCCTGTCAAAATTACACCAAGTAGCTACTTGACTAGTTTATTTATGATACTTGACTACTTGAGTCCTGATAATTGACAGTTCTCATTCGTCTGACCAAGATGGTATAAACAATATTCTTAGGAAATTATACATGAAATATGTGACGCCCCATTGTGCATTTTGATATGCTATTCATCACTGTTCTGATATCCTATTAGCATTGTTACATTTAATTATTGTCAATGATACGAATATTGTTTATACCAGCATAGTCAGACGCATTAGAGTTGTCAATTGTCAAGTCAAAAAGTCCAATAAAATCGTTTTCAAATAAATGAATGGACTAGCTTCTTTTCTTGTTGTAATTTCTTGTTTTCTCGAAAGGGAAAAGGGGAAAGATGAAATAATAGTAAATAGTTGACACATCGTTTAATGTTTTGAAATACGATACATGATTTGTGTGATTTACTCCGTCAGGTTCTGCAGAAAGGGAACTATAATATTCTGGCACAATCGCATTTTAATATGTATGATGGCTTCTCTATTTTCGTTTTGTGTTCAACGGTTGTTTGCTAATCCGTTCTCTACCTCTTTCTACCTCGTCCGTAATGTTCCCGACGTTCCGTTTCGAGCAGCCGGTTATTTTACGCTCTTTCTATATGAACTACTTAAGCGCATCGACCGCCGACGAGAGTAATCAATCAACTAACACGTTTCCATATCCATAATTCTCGTGCAGCGGAGGGTGCTATTTTTAGCTCCATCAGAGCAAGTGGATTACTCCGCATTCCCTTAAAGAGGCGTTGGGGAAGGTCTCCCACAGCGTTTTTTCATATGTTCTTGTCAACGTCCTTCTCCATCTCGACTCCATTCAATTTCGCCTCCGCGAATTGCCATGAACTCTAAATCCGTTCGTATAAATAGAGTCCCTACATTAGGATGGTTCTTTCAAAAGTCAACTATCCTACGAGATGTGTCTCAGAAATGTTACACATAAAATACAAAATTCACAATTTAAATCTTCAGACTGACTCTAATAAATTACCTAATATTCTAAACTGTATTTTTACCAATAATTAATTTTTGGAGGTTGGTTTTTGTAAAATTTAAATACTCATGTCTTTGAAATTTTTTTAATTAAATTCTTTATATTCTCGTTTTATTTATGTCATCCTTGCTTTCTTTGTATAAACCTTTTGATGTTCTTCACTGTTAATGCTTTGACAACTATTGGCACTTTGAGGTTCAACACATTTGCAATCTACAAGTCCTTTTATATATTGTGATAAAATTTTGTATTATGGTTCTATCCACGCAATTTTTGTGTATAACTTATTTGCTTTTACCACCTATTTTGCGATTTTTAATACCTTTTTTAATTTAAAAAAAATACTTTTTAAAACTTTTATTGCACTTGATTCCGTGCCTCTTGTAAATATTCTATGTATTGTTGTCGTCTATGCGTTTTATTCCTTGATTTTGAATATACTCCTTGCATTCTGTGATTTTGCTATGTGTAAGCTCTCATTCTCTTTTCCTAATGTAAAGATCGATGCAGTGGTTGTTTTTCATTTCGTGCCGGATGATGACCCACTGTGGGGGTCGAAATGGTGCGTAGTCTCATTAATAGTTAATAAATCTGTCTGTGAGAAAGTTGTTTTATTTAATAACTAATTAAAAAGATAACTCTTGAAAAGTATAAGGGGCACCACTTTGTTTTGTCTTAATATAAGATTTCCATGAAACTTTCACATTTTAAAAATATATTTTGTGGGTCGCTACCAAGCATTTAAGTTTCAAATTTTTAACGTTGATGTTTCATTTCAATTATTTCGAAATGAGTATAATTATTGAGATTGAATCATGCCGTTCAAGAACATTACAAGTTTTATGGTATTCGAAATTAATTCTCGTATTTTTGACGTTATATGTCGGCATATTTTAGCTATTTCATAAAATGAGAGATAACCATAAGTTATTCTTGTGTACATAGGAAGAGATCAAATGTAAAGAATACATTACGTGACGTAATGCAACTGTTTGTAGTACATTATAGATTTGTCATTTACAATATCATTACTGCAATAAATATTGAGCATATTTTTAAGTAGCCATTCTCACAATATCGAAGCAATAACGGTGTTATAGGATTGTATTTGAGTACGATGAAAATCAGGTTGTGGGATGTTATTGATTTTCACCTAGAAATAGTGAGTGTTCTGCATAATTATTAGATGTGTAATCAACTCCTTCGAAGTAACTGACGCCCCGAGATCGATCAGCTGATCACAAGTCAACAACTTCCGTGCGGCGATCAAGTGTCCGTTTACTTTTCCTGATATTGCGTTTCGTTACGACACGAACCTTGGCAACAATATTACAGAATACTTAACAGTTATCACTTTTATTTAATAATTTTTTTATCTTTTACCTACAAATCTCACATATTATTCCTTAATTGTGTTTACATGGAAAATTTATCCTCCAAATTCAAATAACTTACTTCTTAGTAATGAGACTGTGATATTAAATAGTAACTTATCCTGATTTTGTTATTTGACTTGTATCTTTCACATTTAACTATTACTAACTGACTCAACAGACGTCCTGTCCAAATATTTAAATAAATTGTTTGTGATGGTTTGGTGAATTTGTGAAAAGCTACTTTCAATGTGTAAACAAAGTAAAAAATAGGAAAAAAAACTTATTTCTGAGTGATCGTTGTATCTATTAACGATTGTGGCCTTGGATATTCAATTTGAGGAGTACATTCAGAAGTAAGCCAATGGGAAAGTTTACCTGCAAGATGAATTCTATCGGCAGTACACCGCTGAAATGGTGGAAATGTGTGATGTACCTGGAATGTGATCGACTTGGAATCAACGAAATATGTCGTTCCTATTGATTCAGAGTGCATACAAAAATTATAATTTTTACATTTTCCGACTTTCGTTTGGAATTGACTCGAGTTTGCTTTTCCTGAAAACTTTTCCAACAAAACAAAAAAAGAATGACGCATATCTATCATACGAATCATGAGTTATGGTCTTGAGTTCATACGAAAATCCCATAGAATAAAACACTTTGTTTTTCGCGAATTTTCCAATTTTCCATGCTACTTTTCCAATTTTTCTTTCCCTAAAAACCTTATTCTGACTCCTACTAATATTTTTCTATTAGCCAAATCGGTCTCAAGTGATGCGCTTACCGACGAGCAGCATTTAATTTTTATTTACATAGATTTATTTTCTCATATCTCATTATTACGTAGTCAAAGTCAAACTATCCCTGAACAGGCCCCGAAGGTGCCCAAGGGGTTCACGGAGGGTAGAGCTCCGCAATTACTTGACCTCGGCACTAGGAGGAGGAGATGTGGTCATCATCTCGCTCCAACCGGTTTGACCCCAGGATAAACCCTGGTACTCATTTTAAAGCAGGCTGATTAGGTCTGGGAGTCACTCTGGATGTTGAAAAATCCCCACCTCTACTCCACTCCAATTATTACGTGGTTTATATTCAGTGCCTAATGATGTCCCTAAAAATGAAGTTCTCTCCAAATCGCAGAATAAACGGAAAAGAAATATCAAATCAAAGTTTTTGTTTTAGGTAACTTTTATTCTAGAAATACATTGGTTGGTATGCAACCCGCATCACTTGGGAGCAAGGCAAGTTGATTAGCAATCTTATTGCTGATGTCGTGGTGACAGGGTCATGACGATTGACATAACCTCGCATCTGACATACGCTTAGGAATGTCATCCAACGTTATCTAGCTTAAAGGCCTAGTGATAAGGGGAGAGGGATTCACAAATAATAGAGCGATCCAGTCATGGCAAATGATCAATTTATTACTACATCATACACTTATTTCATTTTATTACATGTCCTTTGGCGAGGTACGGGCTATTTGCTCCGCTCTTCCACCTAACCTTGACTTGGGTGAAGGAATTGGGAAAGAAAAACGTCGGGTTGCCAGGGAAGTTATGGTACCGAACCGAAATTTGCCTGGAGTAGATGATGCATTACCTCATCTAGTTCGGCCGAGAAGGGTTTGATCTTACATCGGTGTGCTGAAGCATCGAGCTTGGCAGTCATGATGTCAAGCTGTATTTTTTGGTGAGCCATCTTACTCGGGACTGGCGTCGAGCGTAAACATGAGAGAGAAGCGAGGACTTTTGGGGAAGTGATACACAGTCGAGCCTACTTCATGGTCCCTTGCAACGCAGGAAGGTATTTATAGGAGATCGTAACTAACACACAGAAATCTCTTAAGTTGTGGCTTAAACCTCAGAGGTATGTGGGCCTCGCAAGTTGAATGTCATTAGTGGACCGGTCCCAAAGGCTAACGGGGTGGCGCAGTTGGTAGCACATCAGCGCCCTGAGCAGAATATCCCGAGTTCGATCTCGAACCAGTCGGACTCCCATTTTTATTCAATATATCTTAATTGTTCGTTACTGAGACTACTTCATGGACCCAAAATATGCAGGAAAGTAATTATAGGAAGAACTCAACGGAGCCGATGCTTGGCCTCGAAATGAGTTCAGGATGTGGGTTGGGGGTTCGCTTTATGTCTGCGGGCCGTAGTGTCGGCACCGAGTCCCCTTCGCAGGCTCTGATGCTGGCTTTCTACGTATCACGATTCAACTGACGCTACCTTCTGCGAAGGCCCCTGTCATCTACACTTTGAGGCGCGAGCGGCCCGCTGTTTGTTTATCACTCTGACGAATTTTCTTAGACACTACAGTTTTATTCTATTCGTAACTAGGAATCCACCCCGCCTTCGCTCGGGTGTTTTTGTTACGTTGCACTTTAACTCTTCTTTATACTTTAGAAAAGTCAAAAATGGGAAGTCAAAGATGTTTGCTTCACATGAAGCACCTCAGGCCGGGTAGCAAACCGTCCTTGCTTGGTCCTCCCGAGGCAACACCCGACGGTTGCAGCGGCGACAGCGGCTGCATGTAAAACTAAAACGCTTGCAAGATCTAAACTAGTTGTCCAAATCTTAGAATTTAAAGGCAGTTTGCATCTTTCTTAAATTCACGAAACACAGAATGCATTCAATTGAATTAGGATTCTTTTTTTTCTACATTTTAGACGAAGTATTTTTACACATCTATTTGCATAGCTTAATTCGATAATAAATCTTTGTAGATAGACATATGCTGTCACAGAATTTTTGTAGAACTCTTTGAGGTGAACAATATTGTCATTCATAGCTGTCACTTATCCTTAACCTTATCAGAGAGCATTTATATAAATTAAAAAAAGAATCACGTGAATCGGATAATGTATAGGATCACATAAGGGACATACAAACAAACATTCATTTTTATATTATATATAAGATTACTCGCCCCAACACCTGTAAATATTTGCGTTCTGAGAAGTTCGGCAATCACTGCAGCGCCTGTTCCCATGGAGTGTGGCTTGGCAAGCCTGGTCTTATGAAAAGTCAGTTAGCATTCATCTGCCATGTAAATAGACTTGTCATTCATCGTGCCATGTAAATAGTAAAACTCATTATTGCTAGAGATGACTAGAGGTGGCTTGACCTTTTCTAGGAATGATGGTAAATACTTGAGGATAAAATGCTCTGGGATATATGGACAATACAATATATGATAAACATGTCTACATATTTTGGAAATACCAAAATGACCACGCGCATGGGTATTTGTTCAACAAAGAAAGACAAGAAAACACACTTGCTAAACAATTTACAGTCACAATATAAAAACATACACAGTAGTATATTAATATACGTGAACTTCTACTTCACTTTGTAATATCAATGCAATTATATAAAGTCGCAAACTACAACAAATTAACGAGAAATTAAAGAGAAATATTTTTTTGAATTAATAAATGTGGAATATTATTGCTATTCTCCTGCATGTTATTTCCCTTTCACAAATTTTCAGCAAATTGTATTACTTCGAATCACTACAATGATTCACAATAAGCTTGTAAATTGTAAATTGTTTTGCACGTAACCTTAATCTCTTTGATAATTGACTTTCCATAACACTTTTCTCATATTACCCGTCTTTCATAACTGCTTTCTAATCTATTGCTGTAGTGACGATATTATAAAGTGATATTTTTCCTTTGATCATACTTTTTCCTATTTCTAATTTCCAGAGCGACAGTGATAATAAAGTGTGATATGGACTTCGTGCTGTACCCACTGGACGTGCAGCAGTGCGTTGTAGATTTTAGTAGTTGTAAGTATTTTATGGAATGAACTTATTTTTATTTCACAAGAGTTACTCTTTATCCATCTACTTAGGGGATAGAATCTAGTTTTAAAAATATCTTAATTAAGAGGTAATTTTTCCCAAGACAATTTTTTATGACATTTATTCATCCACAATAGTTCTACCAACTAGTAAAATTCCAATATAATAATTATAAAATTACAAAAACAATTGATTATGACAAATTGTAGTATTGAATTTTAAATAGAAAAAATAGGAAAAAACTAATGAAGTAAACAACAGAAACAAATATTTTTTATTGTTAAGTGTTCATTCATATAACTATTTATTAAATTGTGACTCGAATGCTGTGCACCATCACATAATTTCGAATGAGAATGTTGGAAAGAATATCGAAGAAGAATCTGGAGTGGGTTGGGCCGCAGAGATAACATACACAACTATGTCAAGTTGATTACACAAGCATGAATATGGTACTATTACGAATGATGAGAAACAATAAAAAGAAATCACTCGAATTATCATTTATTTTAATCTAGCATTGTCAAACGTACTGTGATAATGGCGTGAAAAAAGTACACCAGAAATTTAACAGTTGATATTCTTAAATTGTTATACTTTATTCTAACTAGAATTTACAACACTATAAGAGAATTGAGAATCTCATTAAATTCTAATTGAGTGTTCTGGTTTAAAAACCAACCATGTTTCTAGTTATGATTTTCCAATACACAATAAAAACTGTTTAATTTAATATTCATAAAATTAAAAATATTAAGTTGGTGTTTTCTTTTGAATAATTATTAACTGGAATGTATTACGGAGTATTAATGAATTGAGAAGGCTGTGTTGTACTTTAAAAATGTAGCTAGTTTTGACACCAAATGACTCAATGATCGACTTCATATTATCATATCGATTTGTTTTTTCCTTGTTGCGGTGAATCGGTAATCGAACTCGGGAACTCCTTTCTTTGGTGCGCGTCGATCGCAGATTGCATTTGCGGATCTGTGGTCAACACCTCTGTGATCAAAGTAGGAGACCTCGGGTTCGATTACTGATTTGTGTGCGTTTCATCTGGCTTCAGTTATCACATATTATCCTATAACAAAATAATATGAAGTTCTTCTCTTGGTTTTGCCTAGACAAGTACACAATGCAGGAGGTGACGTTTCATTGGCGAAATGGTGAGCATCCCCTCTCCTTCCCTTCTGACTTCGGCGGCGACGGCTACCGGCTGCCCAAGTACGTCGTGTCCTTCACTACGGAAGAGGAGCCGCAAACCATCTACTACGGCGAAGGTACAATATTCACACAGAAGATCTATCACAAATCATTCTAACAGGTATTATTTATTACGGGGTATATTGTATTACGGGCTTCTATGGCGAGGTTCAGGTCAGGAGGCCTTCTCTCCCACTTAACCGTTGGACTTGGCGCAGGGAATAGGGAAGGAGACATGTTGGGCTGCCGGAGAACTTATGGTACTGAAACCGACATTTGTCTGGAGTAGGTGAGGGAAACCCTAACTGCAAACCTCACCTAGTTCGGTCGAGCGGGGTTCGAACCCACGCTCTTCCGCTCAGCGGGAAGACGCTACCACTAGACCACCGCTGTCAGTACGAATACATGGTCTGTTTTTCTGGTCAGTTATTCTCTGTCAGTGAGCACTGTCATCTCGTTGGCAGATCGATTTTCTCGTAATGGGTAGGCATCGCCGTCTGTCAGCGCAAACTAACACTGACGTTCAAGATAGCTCTCACAGAAGGCAGCGCCAGTCAATAGTTTAGTCGTCAATAAATAATTGTTGATCAACTGTAGAGAGTATTTGTTAAATTACAATGTCTGAAAATGTTTACGTTTGTTTGAGATATTAAAAACAGTACATTAATCAAATATTCATTATTTATCAAGTATACTCAGGTTGATTTACAGTATAGGCATTCCAATTCGGTAGGGGTCACAAATCATGTACATAAAGCGTCTTGTGCCTCGGTTGTACGAAGAGGAAAACGTAGTTGGGTGTCTGTCTCTCTTGGGTTGGGGAACTCGAATCTTTGGCTCCTACCATCCTTCCCTCCTAGAGAGAGAGTTACACAATACAGCATATTCTGTTTCATGTTATCACAGACAGTCTAAAGCAGAAACCGCTGAGTCTATTTTGTGTTCCATCCTTGTCCAGGGGAGTGCTAACCGTCTCTCCTTTCATACAACACTGAGTCAATTTTATATTTAAGTGTGTCACAAACACGATGAACAGACATAACCTCACTTGGCGTAAATACACGTCTCCGTGTGCGTCTGTTGCAAGCAGCGTGACGTTTCACGAACACTGCCGTAGTTTTTGTTAGTGGAAACACTTACGTGTAACCAGTGGACAGTGCACTGACAATCGATTTCTCAGGATGCTGACGGAAAAGCTCTGTCTATTCCTACCTTTAATTTTCATATATAAATATTTAAGGTAGAAGCACTTTTTATTTCACTTACAATGGTTCAGTCAGGATTTTGACTTTCCTCGGGTGTTTACGTAATAAAACATTATCCTAGAAACATGATGTGAATAAAATACTATACAGCAACAGAAAAAATAAAAATGGAAACTACATACAAAATGATCGTAATATTGCAAAATACATACCCTATAATTTTTCCCTTTCCCCACGTACGGTTAAATTCTCCATTATGGTTTTTACGTGTTTCATTTCGTACATACATAATTATAATTACTTTTCCTGTATAATATCGGGAAGCAGTGATTTGTAATAATATTGAACTCTACTGCATTGAGATTCCCAAGCTGATCTCGAATTTTTGTTTTCTGTCCGCTTTTTGTTAGTCCTAAACAACTAGCATTGCAGTCTCTGCATAGTATCGTGTAAACTAAAATCCTTTCAATAGAATCTTTCCTGTATTTTTCTTTACTTTCTTACATATTCCTTTAAGGATGAATTACTACTTACTTGATCATACTAGCTTATACTGTTCCTATGTGTGGTATTTTATTACAGTTTAAAATTTGCCAAATATCGGGGTAGGGGTATATTTTATACTGAACAAAAATTGGGAGAGAGGCGTTTCAGGCTTCAATAGTCACATGTTAAAAATATTGGGAACTACTGTGCTGTATCGTTCTTACGCAGATCAACCCCTGCAACGCGCACATAACACGCAATCCGCAATACTGATGTGTATGTACAAGATTAGTGTTGCATACCTTACCCACTGCGGTATATGCGCTACCTAACTCTCCCTCTCACCCGGTAGTTAGTAGCTAGACTGCAAACTACAGCTGGGTCTGCGAATGGGGTGGGATATTCGCACTGTCCGCAAAACGGCTTCTCCACCACTTCGACGTACAGCGCCCTGCGTCGCTCTTCGGCGGCCGGTGGGTAAACACGCAAGGCGATTGCAAAAGAAAAGACATTTAGGTATATTCTATACTTTTCGGGTCGGTTTTGGCAATTTTCAAGTTGGCCCACCACAGAATCATGAAATTTTGGAAGCGTTTAGAATAGCACGTTAAGAGTTGGTGACCAGAAAATCAGCCCTGCACTTCAGTAATTTCGACAAAAATGTCCATTTTTGTCCGTTTTTTTTACATTATTTGGTAACGGTAGCGGCGACAATATCCGAGATTTCAGAACTTATCTCGTTTAGATTTTTAATAATTACAGAAAATTAGTACTTGAATCCCTATTGATATCTCTTGAAAATGTGTCGTATTCAACTGTTCAAAGTATTGTGAATCAGACCACGCTTAATAAAAAAAACAAAAAATTTGAATAGCTCTCAACTATAAATGCATTGTTGCTCATTTAATACCCAGAAATTAAGACAGTTGGCAAATATACTATATTCGCCGAGAATATACAGAACGCTAATGTAATAATCTTTTTTTAATAATCTAGCTTCAATTTAGTGCAAATGTAAAATAAACACCATAAGAGTTTCCTCCAACCATATGTATTGTTAATTTGTTCCCGGGTCCTGGAGACCTTAATTGAGAGAGAACTGTCAGCGACTTTACAGCAATAACGGCATCATTTACTACACACAAATTGTCGACGCTCCCAACGCCTCCGAAGCAAACGAGTAACCGTTGCCAATGGCAACTCACGGGAATTCGAGTCCTTAATTCAGAGAGAACCGTCAGTCGCGTCCACAAATGAGTGCTGGCGTGACCAGCACTCAAAGTTAGTCAATTCACTCAGATATATAATTGTTTTTTATTTTTATTCTAATTGTTATAAAACACAATAATATTAATAATAACGATGTAGAAACATGATTTAATTTCTATCTATCAGTTAATAATATAGTACAAAAAATATTGAAGAACTCGCTTGACTCGTTTTATATTCGTACAAACATGGCGGTCGTGCACAATGGTTTCGTGATTTATGCATCTCACCTCAGAAAAAGTTCAATAGCTTTCTCAAATGTAGATAAAAGTGATAGATAAAATAGACCTATAGATAAAAGTGATGTAAAAAATACCACGGAATATTTGCTACATATCAAAGTAAACTTTCATCACTTTCATGATTGAAAAGTTGGTTTTGTAAATAAGGGTTTCCTCCATATTTCACCAGTTATAATTACAATTATTTCAATGAAATGGCAGGTGATGTATGTTTTTCAAGTTTAAATCACACTAAATACACGTTACTCTGTTTATTCTCGCCAATTTAAGATATTTTAGTGATTTAATTCTACCTACGCTAGTACTGCCTTAAGAGCATGAATTTTCTTCAATTATTACTACGCACAAAATCTCACATGTCACTCGGTGCTCGCCTCTTATCGGTGGAGTAGGGAAACACCAACTATAGCTGATTGAAACTACTATGACAAAATTAGTATTTTCCGAAACTATGAGAATTTCCCCATATGGGCTCTAATGACCTCGATGTTGACGAGCTCTAAAGCCCCAACAAAAAAAAAATTTCCCATAATATTTACTCCCCTGGCAGTTCTTTCTTGCTTAAGGTTTCTAGCAAACATCGGTTTCATCAACGTAACGCTCTAACCAAACATTATTGATAAAATAATATTTTTCGGGTCATTAGGTCGTGTTCTGTTGGGATGGAACCCGAACGTTTCGCCTGCGACTGCGGCAGGCATCTTTAGCGGCGTGGACGGAGACGTCTGTTCAGGAACTCGCTGGAACGTTCGGGTTCTATCCCAATAGAACACGACCTAATGGCCCGAAAAATATTATTTTATCTGAAGAAGCCGGTCGTGAAAACCTACAAGTAAACATCATTGAACTAAGTTATTGTTCATGGTGCTATTTTTCCTTCGCAACGCATTCATCTCCTTCCTTTGTGTGTATGAGAATGTCTTTTCCTTCGCAGGCAACCATTCGACTGCACGGATGCTCATCACCATGAGCCGCGAGTTGCGCAGCTACTTGCTGGAGTCGTACCTGCCGTCATCCTTATTCGTCATCATGTCATGGGGCAGCTTCATCGTCATCCCTGACATGGTGCCTGGACGCATGGTTTTGCTCGTCACCACTCTCCTGTCCCTCGTCACCATGTTCGATACCGTGAGGTAAGGGACGACCAGGGCTCGCATTTTGCATACTTTTCTCCTGACTTTCCATGAGTTTGTGGAATCGCTTTCTTAGAAGTGTTTATTTTGAGGAGTGTTCGAAAAAGTTAAATCAACCTCTGCCTTAGAAATCTTGATCGGAATTGATGGGATAGTCCCTTGCTTGCTTCCGGAGAATAAATTAGATATTTGTGGTCGTACTCTGTTTGTAACTGCTTTTTTGCCAATGAATTTATTTATTAGGATTTTTAAAATTTTAATCTGGTGAGACCATTTGAACTTAATTTTATAGTGCGTATAAATGCATATTTGTGCGTTTTGTTTGAGTATGAATGCATCATTTTGAAAATTTTTGTTTGAACTCTATATTTTTCTGGTTTAATTACTGTAATTAATCAAAAGAGGTTTATTATTGAAACATGGCTTATGCTGTATGAATCAGTTTAGTCGTATTATTCAACTAACTTTAATTTTCTTAGTATTAAGAAGGTCTTGTTATAGCTCATGTTTTGTAGTGTAAGCAATTACATTTTTAATGCATATTTTGGACTTCTCATAGCGCATATATTGAACGTTTTTAGTGCATATTTGCCTATATTTTAGCGCTTATAGATCTGAGTCCCTGTGATGACTATAGGCTACGAAATACAAAATGATTAAAATAACTTGAATTCATGAAAACATGGAGCAAACCTAAAATAAGTTTAATATTGTAATATTAATTTTAATTATATTTTCATTTAAAGTTTAACTTTATTTCGTAGCGATCTTACAAATTTAAATGCTGGAGAATAAAAAATTAAGTATATTGGTAAACATTGGATCAATACGTTGGACCTATCTTTATTGTTAGGAGTGTCTTGAAATGTAAAATCCGTCTCATCCTTAGGGTCCTTGATCGTAAATGATGGGATGGTCCTCTGCTCGCTTCCGGAGAGTAAAATAGTTTATTGTCCACCACGTGGTCATAAGCAGTTTGTAATTGCTTTTTTGACAAAGTTTATTAATAATAAAAATGTAAATATGTTTTCCTCTTTATTCTTTTCGCCTTAATCAAACAGTCGGAGGTGAAGGTTGAGAGTATACCTGTGTGGTTCTGGAGGGTAGAAAATTCCCAGAGTGGTGGACGTTCTTCCCAACGCATCTCCCCGAAGCGGGTTATAGATGAATGACGTGACGGTGAATAATAATCAGTGACTGTAGTGGTGGTTTGGAAACCAAGAGAAAGGAAATGTAGATTTTGATTTTTCGGGATTCGAGCCACTGTCACAAAATGTTGAAGGCGAGTGCACTAATCACTGGTCACACACAAAAATGCAATATAAAAAATGAAACGGGGAGTGGTGTCGTCTACACTGAGAAGAGATTTTCCGTACAAATATCTTTTAAAAAAGGCGACGTCAACAACAGAAAATGAGGATTTCCTAACATAGTAACATTTGAAATTAACATGGTAAGAAGGGCTCTAATGACCTAGTTGATGGCAAGCCTCAAAACCCCTAGAATAATACCAAAATAATAAAAAATAATAATAAAACGGTAAGTAGTGCAGAATACGTATACAGACATCACGAATTTATCAGACATGTCTCTTGACTTTTTTCATCATTTTGCTTTAAATTCTATCACTTATTTCAATCCCCCCTTGTATCCTTGCATTCGCGCTGATCGTGTCTTTGTTATTTAGTGTTGGTATCATGTAATAACGCTAATGGTAAATAGACAATCGTCACCTGTGATGTAACTGCAGAATAGATTCTGGTATCTATGAGACATCCGAAAACGGTTGAGGAAACCAAATAATTCTTTGTGTTGAATTTGTATTGTCATGCACTATTGTTGTTAATGTGTGGTGTTCATTTCGCCTAAATTGTAATCTTGAACTATTTTCGATCATAACCTGGAAAGGAAATGATTATTGGTTAAAAAGTTAACATGTATTAATTATTTGTATTTTCTGTTGTTTTTGTTAGACGGTTTTTTACTAATCACGCGATCGCAACAGGTTGGTCCCAGCGATACGTGCTTCCATAACCTGACTTTCTCCGTGCTTCAATAATCTCACTTTTCTCCGTGCTTCCATAACCTCACTTTTCTCCGTTCTTCCATAACCTCACTTTCGTCGTGTTTCCATAACCTAATTCATTTGCGCAGAAACAACTCCCCGGGCGCCTTGGAGCTGAAGTGCATCGAAGTGTGGCTCATCTCCTGCACCCTCTTCGTCTTCTTCGCCCTCCTCGAATACTTCGTCGTGCTGTTCGGGATCCGGTACGACAAGTATTGGAGACACAAGAAGAGGGACCTGGAACTGCTGGCGGCTGGGCTGCCCCCGGCCGGGGGTGGCCCTCGAGATGGGGCGGGCGGCGCGCTGGCGGCGGTGGCAGCGGCGGTACGTGCGCTGGCAAGAGCGAATGAGCAGTGAGAGGAAAGGGGTTACCACTCTACACGACACGATACATGCATGTAAAATGTGGGAGGTGAAGGGGACGGTACCTGCCCCCTCATTTTTTTTTTGGGGGGGGTGGAGGGGTTGATCAATTTTTATTCCATTTCTCCGCGAATAGATCAAGTGAGGGGTCATCTTCTTGGGGGGAGGATAGCACCTGAAATTATGATTAATAATTCAACTCCATAGGTCATAGAAAATATGTAAGCTCAAATTTCACATAGAGGAAACGCGTATTGTCACAAATATATGGGAAGTNGAAAATATGTAAGCTCAAATTTCACATAGAGGAAACGCGTATTGTCACAAATATATGGGAAGTAATTTCTATATATGAACATATTTAGTTAGATAACCTTGTCACCTTCTCATATCAATAGATTTAGGAAGACCATGAACGATAGTCAAATAATCACTTCTATCGCATTGACCATCTCTAATGTTCTTTATCAAGGCACTTTTGTATTTGACGTAAAACGCTCTTTCTTGTAACGTAAAGTTGCACGAGGTATCTAGAAAAATTACCTTTTGTAAAGAGCATAGAAGAAGATTGCTACTGTCTACCAAACAAATACGAAATGTTTGGATTTTTTGTAATGGGATATATCATAACTACATCATCACCCAAAAGAATATTTAAGTGACTCTTCATATAATTCCTTAAATAGGAGTTCTGGGAATTATTAATCTCGGGAGCGCTTGAATTAAGGTGACTGTTTCTATTGCCCAGACACCCTCACAAAAATAGCAGCCTCCGAATTATGTGCATTTATATGAACGTTGTATGTGTAAAATCGGTCTTCTCATTTAAATGTAGAGAAACAGTTATCAAGAGCTCTAATGACCTTGCCGTTGACGAGTCCTAAAACCCCACAAAAAGCAGTTATCATTTGATTCGACATTTACGCCATATTTTCGTATCTTGTAACATTTTATGATACCCAATAAATTATGGTTTTGGTACCTCAGAAGAAACAGGGCTTCAATCTTGTTGTAAATTGTTGTGAGATCCTATTATTTATTACATATTAAGTTAACGCGAAGGTTTTGCATATTCAATCATTGTACGAACACTTTTATCTGTCTTTCGAAATGTATGGTCACACAAAAATAGCTAACTTTATAGGTACCTTATTGAATCGCATCATTCTTTTCTTGATATTCCCTAGTAAGTGTACTTACGTGGTGCTTCAGTTGCTTTGTCCGAAATACTAACTCATTTTTCCCGCGTTTCCCAGGGTTATCATATAATTTTCTACATTTACATGTTAGTTCCCATACTTCTCTAGTTTCGTGACATAAAATATTCACTATTGTTTATTTCAAAAATTAAGTATCACGAAGAAAAGCTACAAAAATCATCACAGTGTTCAGTATTGCATACTTATACGTTTGTATGGACGAATTATTTTAAAATCCAGGAAGAAAGAAATTACACTTTACACAAACAGCTTAATTAACAAAGCGCACAGATTAGACCTCTGAATTCTTTGGTTTCATTTCACTTTTAGGTTATGTACTTGAAAACAATATTCTTTACAACCTTTAAATTATTTGACATCTGTAGTGTGTTCCCGTGGATAATTCGTTCAGAGGATTGTCCGCCTCGCGTACTGCAACTGAACTCTGCCGGACACTTTAGAAAGCTTCATAGTCCACAATCATGCTAGTGAAGATTCACATCTACTGATTAGCAGCCAATTTCTTTTTTTTTTCTGTTATTCAGCAATATTAACCATACTTCGCATTTTACTTGTAATAACCCTTAAGAAGAGTCCATTGAAATTTCAAATAATGTTATAGATTACTTTTTCCGATTTTCATGCTACAGACATTCCATATAATTCACTTTTTTTAGTATAGATTTTGAAAGAAATGTCGAAAACTAAAAAACTAACATAATTTGTTCAAAAATTCCTCTTAGAACATCCAAGTCTTTTCTAGAAGTATGCTCCGTAATATCTCACTTTTACTAGTCAAACTCCAAAGTCAGTCCAGAGTATGAAACAGAAAAAATTCACATAGAGGGAGAATAGGATAGACAGGACATTTGATGAAAGAAATGCACTCGTGACAAGCATGGCACTACAATATAGAAATTTGGGCTATTGGGAGTGAGCAAGTAGTATGAGCTTCAATCCTGGGATTATATATTAAGGATGGGGGTAAATGGGGTAAAACCTGAAAAGTAACAATAGAGGGAATGGAGTCTTAGAGTGAGGCTTAGAGAGCCCATAGAGCCCAAGTAGTTTGCTGGAGTCCGTGGGCGCATGTCGGCGGGCGGGGCTGTTGCAGCGGCGGGGCACTGGGGGCGGCGGGGCGCGGCGGCGGCGGGAGGCGCGCTCGCAAGCGCGGAGGGCGGCTCGGCGCTCCGCTTCCGCTCAGCCACGCACGCCCTCGCCCCCGCAGGCGCTGCATCACGCGGGACGCGGCGGCGGCGGCGGTGCTGGAGGAGGAGCAACCGGAGGCAACTCTTCCACCGTGGCACCCGGCCCCGTCGGCCCCTTAGCGGCGGCGGCAGCGGCTGTGGCGGCGGGGCGGCCGGGAGCGCTGCCCCCACTGGTGCACCACCGGGCGGCGGCGGCGGCGTTGGCGGCCAGCGGCGGCCGCGATTCCATGGTGCCGTCGCGCGTCGACAACTTGAGGCTCTTCGGAGGCAGCAAAGTGGCGCCTCGAGATGGAGCAGTCGACGGAGCGGTGGATGGCAAGGACCTGGTGCGAGTTACAAGCAGAGTTACAAAGCGATTGGGGATAAGCAGGTTGACGAGGGCGGATCTTTGTGTGTCGCGTTCTCCCTTATGACCCGATCACTTGTCACTGGATCGCCAATATTACAAGATCATCCACGAGACCCAATCATCATCTTGACAAGAGTTCAAGTGACGTTATCGTTCTTGTAACGCTATCGTCCATGTGACGCTATCGTTCATGTGACGAAATCTACTTGTAACTCAGTCATTCATGTGATTCGATGTATCGCGATCACCCTTGCAACGAGATCTCCATTGTGACGCCCATTGTGTAAACTATGTACATCTACATAGAGAGTTCCTGTAGGATTCTTTTTCGGAGTTAAGTGGCAAGTCAAAGATCAATAGAACGCATTCGTTTCTCCACCAGAAACTTTCAAATTACAATTGATATGTCAATAATTAAATAGGATCTTGCGGTGGACGTATTAATATTAATAATATATTAATTAAATAGGATTCTGGTGGACGTATTAATATACGGACATCATTTTACCAAAGTCTGAGACCGGAAGCAATTTTATCCCAAGGTTATCTTAAGTCATCGACCACACATTTCGATGACCATGACATAATCACTAAGAATAACAACAACAAAATAGTGTCTAACAGTAATTGAAATCATATATCAAGGAAAACTAGTCGAAATTTTCCTAAATATTCCCTCACTTAATGTCAACCCTTTTGTAATCAATATAACTGAAAACCAGGAGCACGAATAAACTCTTACTCTGCGAGATAATCTCCGATGTTGATACTACCGTCGCCATTTTCTGTGAGGTTTAATAACATGTTTGAGAAGCACGCGAGAGTTCGTTCACCCGAAGGAGCCATTGGATTGATGTTTTGAAGGTCGCAGGTTTCAAAAGTAAATTGAATCTAACAAATTGTTCAACAGCGTTACAGAATAATTTGTACTCGGATACTATAATGAATCTAGCTCAACCCCTGCGAGTAAATCGCACGAAAAAAATTGAAGGTAACTAAGCTTCTGTATGACAATATTTTATTAATTAAGACTATTTTATTGTCCTTAAAAAATAGCAGACACTTCTTTCCCCAAAAACTGCGAACTGTTGGCAAGCCTCACTGTGTTTCGTATTTAGTATTAACAAGAATAATGATGGAAAGTGTATTATTCTAAATAGTGCAGCATTACGATTGAATCGTATTTAAAACTTATGAATGAGATTCTCTAACGTGATAGCGTCACAATGCGAAACTATGGTTTCGGAGGCATTGTTAGGACTTGAGGATGACATATTCCGTTGAAGCAGGTTTTGCCAAATAACAAAAGCGAGATGTCAATTTCAAATTTTAATATTACTTTTCAATTTGCTTGATACATTTTGGACCTTGCGGAGCTAATATTTCAATAAAACCAATAAATTTGTTTTCCTCCATGTTGTTGTACGCAGTTTTGAAACAGCTTTTTTTACTTTCCTATTGCACAGAATATATATGGGATGTTTTGTAATCGGTCGAGAGAAAAAAATTGATATTTCTTCGAATAATTACGAATTGACTTCGAATGCATTGGGAATAGAAGCCTATTTCCGGACAGTTCATACAGACTTTATTTACACACCACCCTCCATTTCCAGTTTCTTGAAATTCAAAATTTTGAAAATATAAATATAAGGATTTTGATTGTTCAGTGAATTCTGAGTATTGACTGCTAAACCGCATTCCCGTACGTCGCGCAGTTTTCGAGGTACAGAGAAATTGTGTTAACTCTTAGGCGCCTATTTTAGATTAGCCTATAATGCATTTGCAAATAGTATAAAGTGGAAGATAATTCATACAATTGAATGAACAGATTTGACGGTTGCGAGAATAAATATATTTTTACTAATTGATCGATATCGCGTTTGATAATTTAAATATATTATTATTGTGTTTTTCTTCAGTTTTGTTCTATTTTTATGTCAATGTAGGTTGCTAAGGGCTTTGATCATTGTGTTATCACTTATCATTGGAAAGTTGGGTGGGAGACGATATTTTTACGAGATTAGTTTTGATTCTCTTGCCAGTATGTATGGGTCAAATTTTGCTAGTCACTTTTGAACCACATCCTATTATCGGTGTGCGTAATGGTGTCTATGATCTGATTTCATGCAGTCGAAAGATGGTCACAATATTTCCGCTGTGGTTAATGTAGATTCACCGGGTTTTAAATAGTTAAATTGGCCTCACTTGGCTGATTTATTTAATTTTATTATTAAACGTATTTTAATGCTTGTTTCTACAAAGATATTTACGCAACTCTTTATTAGTCAATCAATATTTCATCTCATGTCCCCTTCCTGGATTTTTTCAACGTGTTTTTTAACTAGAGTCCTGAAGACGAGGGAAACGCAAGCGACGGAAACGATATGCGGAATTTCTCATAACTCCCTACAATGGGAATGAATACCGTGAATAACTGCATTTTTATTGGGCGTCTCTAGCGCTTAGTAGGCTTCTCTTTCCCTTCTTGAGTGTAATGAAAATATGCGGGAGCCTTACCAGCGCGCGCGACGCAAGTTGTGGGCTATGAGAAATTACCCACTCGGAAGTCTCGGACGTCGCTGGCGGTTCTCTATTCTTCAGGACTCTAACGGGAAAATAGGCAAAATAGAATCCTCAGTGAAGACAGGAGTGAATATAATGCGAAATTTCTCATTTTTCCGAAAAATGCCATGCGCAATTTCCCAAAGTGGTTTAAATCAGCTGTAGTTGGTCACATGATTGTGCCGTGTCTCCATCCCTTTTTCCCTACACCACCAATAAAAGCCGTCAAAAGGGATATGAGAAGTTGTGCGTAGTAAATATAGAAATTACGTGATCTTAAGTAGTGGTCCCGACTAACGGTTCTCTTAATTCCCGTGAATTGCCTTTGGAAACGGTCACTCCTTTGTTCAGGAGGCGTTGGGAGCGTCGCATCCCGGCGCCGCCAACTCCACCTCCGCAGCCGCCGCCGCCGACGGTGCTGCTCCCGGTGGCCATCGAGGGCCGCGCCGAAAGTTCCGCATGGTGGCGGAGTACGTGGTGCTGTATTGCGGGTCGCAGCGCGGCATGGTGGACCAAGTGTCGCTCGTGCTGTTCCCCGTGTGCTTCCTTCTGTTCGCCACCACTTATTGGATCACTTACGTGAGCGAATCGCGGCGCAGGATTTCCGTCTGACCGGTAGAGCGCGCGCGCGTCGCCTCACCCGAGGACGACGAAGACTGAAGCCACGCTACGCCGGTTGGCCCTTCCTCGACCGCATGCGGCGTCGACGTCGAGGGATGGGCATCGACAGCGCACAGATCGAGTACAGATGCACCAACGAAAAGGAAATTATCCATCCTTTGCTGACACCCAAGTTCCAGGGAAGTACAAATCCCTTACGCGCGATACACACGTTTCATGGCATTGTTTCATGTAACGCATGTTTCATGCAACGCTCGTTTCATACAGCGCACGTTTTATGAAACGCGCAAAAATTGATTCCTGGAAACAATAATTTTTTTGAAATAAGTAAAATGATGTTTTCTGTTTAGTTAAAAATGAAGGTCGGAGGCTAGAATTCAGCTCAAATAAATCTATATCAAGAAATGGAGAAATAACAGTGAAATTATTATAGAGAATAGAAGGAATTTTTTGAATTAAATCAACCATCGCTCACTGGCCACAGACTATTGGTGGTCCCCGAGAAATCTTTTGTAGTTCGCGAATTTTGTAGGTCATCCCCTTTCTTATAATATAATTACCTGTTGTATAATCAATGAAATTTAAAATTAATGCCTAGATTTTTCTGCAGACCACAAAAATATTTTTACGTACCACCGATTGGCGATTGCGTGATTAGTATTTCATTTCAGTCATTAGTACAAACATATTTGATATGATTATACTTTTTGTCACATAAACAGTATTTTAAGTCACAAAACTAAGTTAAAAAACTATTTCGGTCTGTATTTGAACTTGCCTTTTCTCACTTAACTCCAATATGATAGCCGTGTTGCGTGAAACGCGTTTCAACACTAGTAAAAACGGACATTGACTGGCCACCTTTTTCCGCCAAACAGCCATTCATTTCAAGTTATCACCATACATGGCCATTCATTTCAAGTGGCCATCTATGGCCGTTCAGCGATAACAGTACTTGAGTAAAAACTTTGCGCGTTTCATAAAGCTCTATGTGTACGACACAATGAATTTAAACGAGTTTGGTTTCGTGAAACACGTTGGATCATCGGTGTGCACTGCGCCTAACCGATATAGCAAATGAGATGACAAAAACTGTAGCGGTTATCGTAGAAATGATATTACCGCTATGCTGAAAGTGGTAGCGATAACAGCCGGACACACTGTTTCATTGATGCATCTGTACGAAATCGCTCGACAGTTCCTCATCGATGACTCTCCTTTTGAAGCCCAGTCCACGCAGTCACCTTTCAGTGGATGGATGTTTCTGGTGCCTGAAAACTATTCTAAATATGTGATTGGTATCGAACAGTTTACATAATAGAATACACTTATTGATTTGTTTCTGCGGTCTCTTCATTTTGAGCATTCGACGTGTACGTTTGTATATAACTTTGTTGTAAATTCCTGGAAGAGACAACTAAAAATTGGCTATGGTTCACTTTTTCAGCGAAGTTTGGCCTTATGCAACTGACGTAAATATTGTTTTAACATCGGCGCACAATAGTGTTTGATTCGGATGTTGACCGCCGTGAGTTCACCGTTTGTGTGTCGTTGAATAAGAACAACACATTTTATCATATATCTTACTAGTTTTGTGGGAAGATTAAAAGTTTATTTACGAATTAATTCTTTAGGACAATTTAGTGAGATGACTGGTCACGTTTTGCCATGCCATCAAGAATGAAGATTCCACAAGTGTTAAAAGAAACTGTACGTGACTTGATATGATCGATGACATCATTCGGTGATGTTGGATTATTCGGCTATATAGTAATATACTAAAGGATAAAGACCTTAATTTAAAGGAGTCAGGGGCGGAAATATACTGCGGAATTTCTCGTATTTCCGGAAAATACAAAGCGCAGTTTTTCATAGTGGTGTCTATTAGCTGTAGTTGATCATATGTTTGTGTTGTCTCACACTTCCACCAATAGGAGGCGAACATCGAGGAACAGCTTGCGCCAAAGAGGCTATGAGAATTTGCGCGTAGTAAATATAGTTGTTACGAAAAATTGTGATCGTTAAAGTTTTGGACACAGCTGTCGGTTCTCTTTAAAATTAAGATATCTGTGAAGGATAGTGCGCAGACTTCAGTAACGTCGATATCTGATAAGCACCGAGTGATCGATACCCATCCCTATCGATGCTGCTTCCGTTGTGAAAAGAATGTTGTGGTTTGCGAGTGCGTGAGTGCAAGATTCCGCGGAAACTATTATGAAATAGTGTATGCCAACGAATATTCCTTCTAACACTTCCTCCGGCTCGTCACTGAGCCAACTGAAGATACTCAATTACTCCATGTAACAGATAAAAGCACCAAAGAGCATTTTCTTGCATTCCATTGTCAATTCCTTGTATCATTCAGGTGTACGGCCGACGATGTGCAACCTTTTATCCCGTTTCGTTTTTCATGGACTTCTCTTTTTCGCAGATCTATGCTCCCAATGTAGGAGCTCACAAAATGTGTACAATTATAGCCAATTAACATTTCAAAGCCATGCTGTACTTCGCAACACTGCAATGGTCTGGAATTACTTAGTATTCATTCGTCTAGTCGACGCTTGTAGAGTCGTCCTCATAGAACAGCTGAACAAGCTGTTGTTCCCAGTGTTGGAAAAAATAGTCGGCCATGACAGTTTGGTTCTTCATAAAAATACTTTTATAAATATACTATGTTCGTATGTACGAGAACTATTAAATCGACTAAACAGAAACGTTCTTAAATTTGGTATCAGAGGTAAGGCAATAAATCAATTCGCCGAAGCAGATAAGAAATTAGAATAAAAAATAAATAGTTTTGACGATATTTCTCCTACAGTCCTTGCGACGAAATAATAGTAACGAGGTGTAACCAATGGACTGAGAGCACGGCGTTGTCTTATCTCTGCTGAGGATGACGTCTCAGCGTGGCTCCGCCTCTGATAGACGGCACACCTTGGCACCCAGACAAAGACATAACCGCTGGGAGCGCTTACTCCAGACAGCCTCCATGTGGTCAAAGGTTAGCGATCAAGCCCCCTGTCACTGACAGTTGACCCATCAATTACAAATGTCGGTTCTACATATCTGTTGTAGGCGGCAGCACACGAACGTTAACTAACTTATATTCTGCAGACTCTAGTAAAACGCACACGAGTCTACAGGCGAGAGTAAGAGTCGGGAATCACGCAATGCTGGCATTGGCTCCTCGACTTTCACGCGATCTTCAGACTCTCCCATTACTATTCTTCCGCCACGAGTACGACCCTGATGAACATATTATTTTCAATTGTTTGCACACCCTTTGGAGGAAAGTTATGCTAAGACTAAAAAGGAGTGCATTCGCATCTGCCATTTTCGATCTCACTTGCATCCGCCAATGGCCTAGATCGAGTCTACACATGGTGCCTCTCACTGGAGAGTTTTCACCGCATGATGACGTTGCCAAGCTAATGTCGCTCTTGGTTAGGGTGGCCCACAGATTACAGAAGGATAGTTCACTCCCATAAGCTCAATGGTTACCTTAGATACACCTCTGCGTGCCACGGGGAAGGACCAGAACTATCGTCAAAATTGCGCTCAACTCCCCTCCCTTTTCCTCGTTTTACATCGCGTAATTTTAATCGAATACCCGCTGCCATATTCTGCAGCAGCCTACAAACAATTAACCTGCAGTTGAAACTCAGAACCAGCAATTCTAAATGCGTGATTCGAACTAAAACACCAGCAAATCAACACCAAGCAGAGCTCGAGTAGTTTCAATTAGTCGCAGTCGCCACATGAAGACCATGTGCTGGCCGCCAACGTCAACACTCACTACGCGAGCAACCAGTTGAACGGGTGGTGGGGGCTAGTTAGTTCGGCTCCTTGCTAGTGGAGCGCTGCGACGAGTGTCTATACCTAATATAATCTGTGGGGTGATCACCTCCCTGAGTTTGATCCGGTGTCTCCGGATTTCAAAGTTACTCTCCGGGTTCGGGGTTACTACTTGTAATCTCCGTGTTTGCACAAGTGTTTCGACCAAGTTAGTGTCACTTATTTTTACGTGTATATCGTGAACTCAAAGCATGTCAACAAAAATTATAGGGATTTTTTTTTCTTCTAGTTTCAAGTATTGCGTGATATTGTAGAATGTCAGCAGAAGGCATGGTTGTTTCTAGTATTCTAAGAAAGCGGTTAAATTAAACTAGTTGTACGAGGGTAGTTGAAATTTTATAGAAAATGATTATTGAATGTGAATATTAAAGTCGTTAAAATTGTTATTTACGTTCTAGTCAAATTATACATGCAAACTCAATTGCTTGTCCTGTTTTAACACCACCCTCTCCGATTTATAAAAATTTCTGGATTTACGAAAAATGAATGGTGGTTACTCTACTTTTGGCATCTTTTCAAATTGTACATCCTGATAAATTCGTAGTGTTAATATTGTAACGTATTTAAAAATTTAGCAATTAACATTAGAGTTGACAGTAAACACTAACATACAAGAGTACATTCTGGAGTATCAGATTATCACTTGGTTTACGAAAATTCTCTTTTCTTTTGGGCATTGCAGGAATTTAGTAGGCATATCATACTTAGTAACTCATAAAATGGACATTAAGATACTTAATGAATAAATGATATTTTTATAAGGTTAAGATTTTTATACCTCGCAAACAAATCTAATCTTTCTTTAGTTACTACTATAATTTCACAACTATTGACAATAGTTTATTTTCAGTTATTTGTTGACAATTTACTATCGTTAAAAATGTCTTCTTGTGATGCTGAAAACTACATGAAAAATTGCTTAAATTATGCTGGTGGCATCTTTTTTTGCTTTTGCACATATTTCTCGTCAGGCTCCACTTCTTGGTGCTGAGGGGAAAAAGCTCCCCTGCCTTTTGGTCGCAGCGGCATTAATTTACACTTTTGACAGTATATGACAAACTGGCGAGATGAAACATGGCAGATGTAATTACCTTTCTCTCTAAAATTTTAACTAATTTTGTTCATGAGGATACATGTATGCCATATGTGTACTTTGTTTTGTCTCGACACAAATGATAGTCTTTTCTGATTCTACAAGTGTCTACATACCTTCTGAAACCAAAATGGATGTAACAAAATAATATTCATTTAACTTATCATCAGTCAATGATAAATTTCGCAAAGGAATACAACTGCAGAAATTTTTGGATAGGAATATTCCAACATACACCTCCGTTCAGAAAAAGTCACAAAATATTTCCTGTGCATAGAAAATAGTGCATTATCGCTGCAACTACCTTCCCAATATACAATATTGGTTTTATACCAGTGCAAGTTTAAATATAATTAGTATTCTTATGCTTTTTATACATTTAATATGTAAAATGTAAAAATACCAAAAGTTACAGAAAAATAAATGGTATAAAATGTTTAACTTCAAAATGTGTTGGGACAATTTCTTCCTTGGTACAAACATGCTTAAAAAATAGTTTTGAGGGAAAAGCCACTCATTTCATTCTTTGAAATTTTCAATAATATCAAAGCTATATTCCGCATAAGCAAAATATATTTCATTCTTTGTGAAATTTCCAAAAGTACAGCAAACATAATGTCTTAGCTCATACAATATTCTACATTCAAAAAGACAATTAAATATTACGGGAAAATGAGAGGGGAAAAGGTTGCACATAAAGAGGTTCTGGAACTGTAGCCTAAAATTGATTAGAAGCATTTAGATAGAATCCATATTCTTATGCTTTTTATAAGGTCATTATTTCATATGTAACTTATCCATACTGTGCCTTCGTAAACACTGTCTACTTAAATCTCAGCACACTAGCATGAAGATAGATATAATCATAACACTGATATGTAGTATAGTGTAAATACCAAAAAGTGCCAAACAGACAGTACAAACTGCACATCCCAATTCATAGAGTAGCATCATAATCAACTATCAATTTAAATGTGGATCCCACACATCTGAAAAAATTTGTTACCCAATTTAAAAATATCTTTGCATGCGCATAACAGAATTTAAATTCTTAAAATACATTTATATCTAAAAGTTCTGGGTTGAAATCCACTAGTATTCGAATCATACACTCATAATGTGAGCCCAGTTTCATTAGTCCTCCATATTCTCTTTTCAACCAGATGGAATACTTTTGTACTGAATAGTTTACATTCCTCTGATAGATCACATCCAACCTTATAAAAATTAGATTGCTACATCATTTTAGCTACAGTAAAATTCTGAAAGCACAGTTTTAATAATAACCTAAAAATGTCCCCCACCATATAGATACACAATGAACTATTAATTTGCCTTTGCAATCTTCCTCTAATAAATCTAGAAATATTTTGCACACATTTCTATTTTCCTTCAACGAACTGTTGCAACCCAATGCTTGCATAAAAAATCTAAAGCAACGATCTTCCACGTTATACATACATTCAGAAATATAAATGTCATCCAAGCTTGATGTATGTTTTATAAAACAACGAAATTGAATTGAAATTTGGCAAAGTAGCATTACTGTATAGCTTGTAAAACAAAAGGTATTTTAAGACACTAAGTAAAACTACCAATTATCACCATTCAATTCAAGTTTAAATCTAATTAAGTTATTTTATTTATTCTGATGTTATGGAATACTGAACAACATTAATGCTTTTGTTATGTTGTTGGTTTTACAATAAGAAAATTATTGTTATCAATATTGTTACTTGTTGTGATATATACTCAATGGATTTTATATTTTTCTATAATTATGTAAGTAATAATTATTCTATGTGCTGCAGACACTTATTTCAGTTGAGATGTAAGCACATGACTACTTAAATAAAATGATCTGCTTCACATTCATTTCATAAGATCTTTCAGCCTTGAAAGTAATTCTGAAGACAATCATTTTCAAAATTATGAGGTACATTTGCGCTATGTACTTCTTCACCACTGAATTGTACTGGTAGGTCACAATGAAAAATTGCATATTATTACTTTCATATTGTCACTAAATAAGTACTCAGGTGTACAAGTATATATCTAAAGAATGACCCCCTTTTTTTAGATACATAGTCCACATTTTGCTAACTAATGGGGCACCATTTTTGTGGTGGTGGGGAGCAACAATTTTGAAATCTCTGTACCAATAGTTTACAAAATTGNTACTATGAATAGTTTACAAAATTGCTATTCATTCATTCATTCATCTTGGTCATAGTGCAGAATATACAAATTATGAATCTGTCTGCACAGCAGTATTTATTTCTTAAATGTGCAACAACTTTTGCGATAGGTTTAATACGGAAGAGACAAATCCAAAGAAGTGCAGCTACATTGCAGCATGTCTTAGCTAAGTCTGTAGTTTCATCACAAGAAAATTATACAAGTATTTTGATTGTGTTTGTTAAGTACTCAATGAAAAAGCATTATATAAAATACTTGTGAAATATGCGTGTGATGAATTATTTTTTATCTACATAGTTAAGGTTTCATGTATTCTGATAACACAATTACAAAAACAAGAAAGAAAAAAATTTGTCCTTTGTTCTTGCACCTCCACAGATACATAGAAAATGATGCCCCTGGAACTTCATATATGGTTTTTGATTATTGACAGCTATTAAAATTTTCTGTTCTCAATGCTCACATGAAAACTCTGGAAAAATAACTTTTAGATGATTTCATGATTCTCTGTATAATTCTCTTTCAACGTTTTCTCATGAAACTGAACAGAGATGCAAATAAATGTTGGAGTTTGTTGCTGGGAAGACACCAGCTTCCATGTCTAGAGGGAATGTTTGAAATTTTTAGGAATTTACAAGGAAGGACTCCTATCAAAGTAAATAGAATCTTTGAACTGCAGGGAAATTAATGATAGTTATTCAGATTTTAAAAATTTCTTGGATTCATTGTTAGCTTTAAATTATTTATTGGGGGAGATGCCCTGTCTCTGTGCCCATGCTTCACAAGCTATTTTTCAGTCTAAGGTCTGCAAAAGAATAAAAATGTTGGAAATTTCAAGATCTATTTTAGTATATTATTTTTTAAATTATTTCTAAAACATTTTGACAGAACTCCCAATATAAAATTACAATACTTATAACTGCAGACATATAAGCAAAGCTTTATTAATAAAATATCAGGTGCCGGAACCTGAATGTATTTGGAAATGTATCAGGGAGTATGAAAGTATGGAATCCTCCCCAAAGGTGTAGGAGTGTTCTGAGTGAATTTATTTTATGTTCAGGAGTTCAAGAATTCATTTTATAGGATTTCTCAATAGTTATACATACTGGTGCAACAGAAGCTATAAAACAGAAAGATAAAAATTGCATTTTTTAAATATAAAAGAGACTCTTTCAAATTGAATTACACAAATTCTTAATATTTTCATCTTTATCAAATTTAATATCTTTCATCGTAACTTTCATAATTGTGGGCATGGTGCATGGACCTTTATGCAACTTGGTTACATGTTGTTATGGGGTATAAACATTATTTTATAAAATCTGCTTCATACAAGGACCAGAACACCAATCTGACGCTTTCTGTCAGAAATTAGAAATTAATCCCTGAAATGTTAACTGAGTAACCAAGAAACATACTTTCAAAAGCCGATTAACTTCACTAAAAAGGTAATATCAATTCATATCAAAAGAGAATATACCCCTCCTCCAAATTTTCACTCAATTTTTTAATAGTACCGTGAGGCTGTGGACATGCTTTATTATATACTAACTCCAAGAACAAATCCAAAATTTAACACAAGTGTACTTATATTCTGACTCTAGAGACTAAATAAGAGAATATATTTTAAATCAACAGTTTTAGTTCCTCTCTGGTGAGGTTGCAGCATTCAGATTTGTTTCAACAAATTGTAGTCCAACGATGCTTCAATAAAAATTTTAATACTTCTTTATGAATCTGTATATTGATTAAAATAACTATTATTTTACTTTTACAGTAAAATCCTTTCCCTTTTTTACCTTGCATACTATTTTTTTTTGCTAACCGAGGACAATTAAAGAAATAGGTAGCCAACAACAATGGGCACATTGTTGGCACATCTTCACTCCAACAATCTGTTGAGCAAGAGAGGTCTCAAGCACAGCCACTCTGGTTGCAGTTTTCAGCTAGGGCTTCCTTCATCAAATTCAGACCAATTTCTGTTCTGTACCTTTCATTCCCTGGCAAACCAACATCTCTACTTCCTCATTCCTTTCCACTAATCATGTGGTCAAGTGGAAGAATGGCCTGATGGCCAGAACCTAGCCTCATCACGAATGAGGCAAGGAATTTTAAGAAGTAGAATAAAAATCAAATTATGCAGAAAACCAGCCCACAACAAAGATGTAGGGATACAACCCAAGGAGCTCAGTTAGAATAATGTCAAATTTTTGTTTGCAACTTTTTTTCACTTTTGCAAAATAGTGAACCAAAATTTCTGATATTAGTGGTTTAATGTGCCCAAAAAAACACAAAAGAAAAACTCTAGCAGGTATCATGCCGTAGAAATGATGTACACAACCATACCAAGAATGAATTCAAATAAAAAATATCCTAAATATAAATATTCTGAAACAATAAGAAGCATAAATTCAAATAATTTTTGCATTTCATTCAAAGTACTAAAATAGACTCGATTTTTCGGGAGCGTATTAATCAGAATGGGATTATCACAAGATGTTGAAAAAATTGCACCAAAAAAAAACAGATAATTATCCCAAATACGTACATGTAAAGAGGCTAACGTGATGGGAATACTTTGTTTACGAAATACTCTTCAATTCTTTACAAGGCATAGATGGATGTGGAAGCAGTGTGTTATTGGTCAACAAAAACAATAATTTAGCTGGGCATGAAATATTGAATGATGATCAATTCTTATCGGGTCTGTGAGAAACTAAGCGAATCCTGCAGAAGACAAAGAGGACTGCTACAAAGCAGAACGTAAGTCTAAGATATGCACTATTACTATCAATGTTCTGTTTTACTACTTTCAGCTCCAAGAAGACTAATTGAGTGTAAAAAAAAACTATTCCTTAAGAATCTACCAAGCATCATCTGGCAAAAGACTGACAAAAAGAAGAGTTTTTGCTGCAATAGGTTATAAACTAAGTGTGTTAATTTATTGTAAACTGTACTGTACGAGGACTTCTCTTACATGTAATGGATGAACAGTGATTTTTGTTATCCGGGACAATTTCTTTCCCATTGGTTCTGCTTCGTCAAAGTCTTCTTATAACATTGGTATCATTAACTTTAATTTTTCTTGATAATTATATATTTACACAACAAATACTAACAAGAATTTCAAAAAAATTAATACAATTATTAAAACTCACATTAACATTTTACTAAAAATCATTTTCATTAAAAAGTTTCAGTATCAAATGTTTCCATTTTTAAGTTTAAGAAGAATAAAGTAATTTTTAGTGTCTTTTAAAGGCATTTCACGCTAGGTGGGAAATAAAAAACATTTAAATTTTAAATGTGAATTTTCTCAATCTGTTTCACCTTAACTATGAAACAATTTTAATTTTTAGAAAACTAGTTCCAGTTGCTGAGCTAGGGGAATCAATAGGTGATTTGATGTGCTCACTCAACAGGAATTTGTCAATCATAGTATCCAGAGCAAAGATGTACAAAAGTATTATACCACATGAATTTATAAATACTACTAGCTGACTACCCAGCGTTGCACCGAATTTTTCTTAGACAAATGTTCTTTTACTAAGGAAAAAATAAAATCCATCTATACTTACTTTTACTTACTGGTTTTTAAAAACATGTACAGCATCCTAATTTTTCAAATTCATAATAGCACAAATTTAATTCAAAACTTCGATGTACACACATCATCTTGTAGGAGCTGCAACGGTCGAATTTTTGCTTCCAAGGAACGACACGACTGCACCATTTCATTAAAATTCTTGTAAAATCTAAACCATGTTGAAATTTTACAATTTAAAGATGTTTTTTATCTTTGTTAAATGCACAAAACAAATGACCCATTAAATTTGAGGATTGATTTATTTTTCAAATCTTAAATTACTCTATTAAATTGAACTATTTCAACGCTTCTATTTTTTATAATGTTTTATCGATAATTTAGTTTAATTTTTGTAGATATGCAGACTACTTTGTAGAACTTGGAGGCAAACAATATTGTCATACATAATTGTTACCCATCTCTAACCATTTAGGCTGTGTAAGCAAATAAAACTCTGCTTTTTCCAAATTTTATTGACATTTATTGCCCAGAATAATTTTTATCTCTTTTATTGCACAATTTAAAAATAAAGTTAGCCTATGTTCATCCTGGACATTTAAATTATCTTGTTGCCAAATTTCATCAGGATCAGACCAGTGGGTTAGTTGTGATTAGGTTGTAAACAGACAGACATGTTTTCGTGTTATGCATTTATATATTAGTATGGATTATGCCACATGAGTTTGTTAATATTATATTAGATGCTTTAATTCTTCGATTTCAATTTATTTACTCGATTGGGAACATGTATCACTCAAATGAGAACACATTCCCACAAGATTGTGGTAGATTTGAAATGAGGAGTCAGTGTAAGAAAATGAGAGTTATGAGATTTTTAGGGGTGGAGGGGGGGGTGAATATGAACACCAAAATATGTGAACACACAAATATTTCACTGTACATTGATCAAGCATCTAACTAACGTAAAAATAAGGATTTATTTCTTCCGTGTACCCTACATGTCATATGAGAAGATATGTGAAAACTTTCCATCAGGTGAAATTGGCGATGAGCCGGTAATCTAACCCAGAACTCCTGTTTTGATCGCAGGGGTCTTTACCACTACACCAACCTTTCGCCTTCGACAACTATACACCATTTCCACCCAGACCTATTCGATTCCCGGCTCGTCATCATTTTCACCTGACCAAAAGTTATCACATAAAAATAAGGTTTTGCTTGTATATTTGTTCCTATGATATTGAAAACAAAAAAAAAGGGTAAAAGACTTGAGGTGTTTTCCTAACAACTGGAGAATAAACAAAAGTCAATATAACAGTAAGATATTATAATTTTTCTATCTTCATTTCAAAAAAATACAAATCATATATTTACACTACAACAACATCCATCTGTACAAGTTTCGACAGTAGTAAAACAATCTCAAATACAGCATCCTCCAATATAAAATATGTCAAGGAAGATATTTTTCAATCACTATTGTCCTGTTTAATGCTGGCTACTCATAACCATACAATGGAGCTTCCATGTAGGCCTTTTGCATGTCATATGAGTTGCGTCGTATTCTTCTACCAACAGGCTCCAAGTCGTTGTAACATCTGGTGAAGACACGTTCTACAGCTGCAATAGCTTCCTTAGCTGAAATGTCTCTCACAGCCATCACAGATGCCATCGCTTTAGACTTAACACATTCCTGGAATCACAATGGAAAGTTTTACTACAAACAAAAGTAATTTATACAACATTATACAATACTGTAGACTTCAAGTATTTTTTGAACATTATGTTTCGCCTTTCCACAGATCATCTTATTAGTCATGTAGTCGTGATTCACGTCTATTGACACTTGAGGATGACCTAAGGAGAGGTCAAAAAGTGTTTGAAAAACACTTACAATAATGCCTACATAAATAGATCCAAGTTTTAATCCGAAGACCTTTTACTATATAATTCAAAACAAAAGGTAAGAAAATGTTTATGTTGAAAGATAATTAAAGAAAATCAATTTTAAATGGTGTAAGTTATTTATAACACACATTACAGTACTTCCACATACCATATTATCATTCTGAAATTTAAAAAAAAAAATTTGATCAACTAAAGTAACTAAATTAATGTTTCAGATGGTAAAGGTTTAAAAAATAATTTTAGTTTGCAAAATGTTGTGGAGCTTAACACCTAAAAATTCCAACAAACCTACTCTTCTAACTTTATCAAACTGAGAACATGATGGAATGTAGCCATTTCTAAACAGTACAAGTTATGTTAAACAGTTTTCACCTTTAAGCAATATTATACTAGTATTTAAATACATTTTGCTGAGATTGTGAAAACACTTCAAGACGTCCATGGCCTGAGTCAACATATACTTGTTTGTCTGGGACTAACCACGTCCTAGTGGAAAAAACTACCAATGTTTCGGCCGGCCATTCTGCTGTCGCATTCTTCAGGCCAATTTCGGAGTTGTACAGATCTAAGTAGCTGTTGTACTCTGCCTTTTTTTTCTCCCCATAGAATTGCATCAAATGTACATGTAGACCTCCACAGCAGGAGTCAATATAAACTTGAGTACGACAGTGACTTTATGTCAATACAACTTTGACATTGTCCTGAAGAAGGGCACAGCAGGATGGCCGAAAAGTCTATCAAGACACAGTTTGTCCCAGACAAACATGTTTATACTTCAAGACATTAAATTGTTCTCGCTAACAATTGTAAGAGTACACTTGCCTGATGCTGTTGTTTTATATTGAAAGGTGAAGCATCACCTTGCATCCATGCAGACATGAAACTGCAATGGGTGAGATTGGCGGCACGAATCTCAGTACATGCAAGATGATCGAGATTTTTAAAGTCCACTTTATTGTTACAATAGTCAAACATATGAATCATTTCGTGGGAAAGAACCCCTTGGACCATTCCTTCACGTTGAATCATATTTTGACATACGACTATCTGAAATTTATTAGCAACAATTCAAACAGCTCCCTATTCAGCATTACAAGAAATCATTGAAAATTTAGGTTATAAAACAAAGTTTTGAGATGGACAGCAAAACAAGTCCATTAATTAGATCTATTATAGTTAAATATACCATAACGTCAGTAGGACACCACACAATATTTACAGTGATTTTTTCTTAACACAACACATAAAAAACTAAGTTAATGGGAGTTTAAATTTACAAACAGACGTGAAAAATTATTGAGTATTAACAATACTCTTTTATAACTTGTATAGAGTTTCTGTATTTTAAAATACACATTTTGAACAAATATTAAAATTTTTCATGTTCTGTTGATATGATAAAGTTGTTTCATATAATTATCTAATTTTCTTGCAGTGTAAATACTTGTTACACCTGACAAAGGTCTCAAACGGTCAGAATGTTTTATTCAGAAAATATTTACAATAAATATTGTGCGGAATCCTACAAAGGTCTTATGATATTTTCACTAACATAGTCATAAATATGAAAGATTTAAGTTTCTTATTCAGTTAATCTAATACGTACTTCAAATTACAAAGCATACTCATGAAATCTTCCTGACATTTCAAATATGATGTAAAAAAGACAAATGTTTCATACAGTGACATATGGTAAATTTCACTTTACCACTGATCCAATAGTATCTTTTAAGTTCTTAACTAGTATTCCAATGTTTTGCACAGTTGTTTTATGCACAACACAACAAGACTAATAGTACGAAGAAGATACTACATTTAGAAAGTAATACCATTTCTATTAGTATACAATGTGATCTCTCATTTTTCAAAAAACAATAAAACTTGGTTAAACAATAAACACAACTTTTCTCTAAATCATTACATTACCTGGTTCATCTTTGGATCATATCCTCCACTAACAGATGGATCACAATATTCACATGATATGTGTCGTCTTATATCAATAGCACTAAGAAAAAACATTTACTTAATATACACAAATAAATGTATTGGAACTTAAGTATCAACGTATACAGAGAGAATAGCATACCATCCAGAACTCTTCAACGCAGCCATCATTAACTTTACAAGAGGACCTACAAACACACTTAATGAGAAACTTGCCACTGTATAAAAATTAATAAGAAAGGGATATTAAAGAAATAACCACATACTATTTTTTACACAATTATAAACGTTTTTCTCGCACTTGATTTTTTCTATGCGATTCCCTCCTCCTTGAAACAACCTTTCTTTCCAAGTGGGTTTAAACTGATCACTTTTTCGTTCGGGATATAAATCGTATCCGTAATCCTCATGATGTGGAGAGCCTTTACCATTTGGAGGAGGAACATCGGAATTGTCAGACCCCATTATCTGATAGACTTTTCCACTAACATTCACGTCTAGACACTAAATCAACAATATTTTAAAATCAATACGTGAGTTAATCTATGTCTTTCACTTGTCACGCGAGTCTTTTAACACATACAACACCGTGTTTTAAGCAATTTTTAAGTTAACCTTCATCAACACCAACGAACTCCAGGACCAGTCCAGGACTGGTCCAGGATCATCGAGGACGAACATGTGCGTTCCTTCGAGATCAGTCGTGCATTTACGTCGAATCTCGGATGACCGCTGTCTGGAGGGCCAGTTAAATTTGACAAAAATTGAATTAGAGGGATAAAAAGACTTAAGGGCCGAATCCAGAGCCTGCTCTGATAATGAGACAAGCAGACACTTCTACTTATTTGCCTACTTGTTTTCCAAGTTAGAATTTATTCTATAAAAAATTGAGGTTACGTTCCTGAAACAAGTAAGTTTTCAACATTTGTTTTAATTTTCAATTGCAGTTTGGTGACCAGATTCGTGTGAGCCAATCTACAGTGTGCAGAACTATTTCAAATGTATCTGAAATTTTGGCAACAAATGTGAATCGGTATGTGAAATTCCCTTCTTCGCCAGAAGATTTCGAAAGTTTCAAACTTCAGTTTCGCTGCAAAGCTGGTTTTCCTGGTGTGATTGGAGTCATTGGTGGGACACACATTCACGTCAGAGTCCCTGTGGATAAAAAAGAGGTGTTCCAAAACCGTCCTCCATCAATGTCCAACTTGTAGCAGATCCGAGCGAAGAAATTTTGTACATTTTTGTGAGATGGCCTGGATCGGCACATGATGCCATGATTTTTCAGAAGAGTGGTGTACATGTCAGGTTGGAACATGGTTTGTTACCAGGACATGTTCTAGGTGACAGTAGTTACTCAGAGAAATTACATTTAAGTGGCCCATACACACACAATATTATTGCGCAATACTGGAGGTTGTGCAATAAAATTGAACGTGTTTCTGGTATTGAAAAGTTGTGCAATATATTGTACAAAATCAAAAATTTTAGATATTAATTGCGCAATGTTGGAAAATATTGCATCATCTATGGGTTATATTGTGCAATATGGAGTCAGTATGTGTCAACAAGTGGTGCTGAACGTATCTTGATGGCTGTAAGAACCGCCGATAGGCATTTATTCTTGAATTTATTGAAGTTTATCGTTCACTCCCGGTTTTATGGGATGTCAAGTACAAGGAGTACACTAACCGCGGGGGAAATAATGAACAGTACGACGTGCTAATAGAGAAATACTGTGAAAATTTTCCTGACGTCGACAAACAAGAAGTTGTAAAAAAAATTAACTTTTTGCGGACAAACTTCCGCCAATAACTGAAGAGGATTCGAGATGCAGGAAAAAGTGGTGGTGATGCAGAGGATGTAGAACCTTCACTGTGGTACTTCGAAGAAATTAAGTTTCTTCAAAACCAGGAATCACCAACCGCTTCAACCAGTACGATGAACCCGGTTCACGACTCTGGACCCCCTCTTTGCGATGCAGGAAATGTGGACAGTCATAATACAAATGATGGGCGAACTACTTTATTTCTAACCTGCATTAATTTTAATTTTTTCATTTGTAGTTACTTCATATTGTGAATACAAATCATCAATTAGAATACAAATACATCAGGTAAAGTACAATGAGAATAGGTATAAATCATCAAGTAAAAGTAGCTGCTATAGGTACAGTTCAGTTTACTTCATGAAACAGCTTTCAATTGCCATGATACCTAGCCTTCATTGTTAAAGAAATGACAATAGGTATCTCTCACAGTCTTTGCACTTGATGGTGCATTTCTGGAGGCTCTTGCCTGAAGAGGTGTTCCCTCATTGGCAACCGCTTCTCTTCATGCTCCTCCTGTGAGAGTGCCGAGTTGTAAATCCTCATCTACATCATTCCTAGTAATGTAGGTTCGTGGCTGGCGTTTTCGTAAATAGTTATGCAAATAACAACATGCCAAGACTATTATTTTAGCCTTTTCTGGAGACAATGATATCTGTTTCTGAAATGTACCAAACCTACTGACCAAAATACCAAAGGTGTTTTCTACAACACGACGTGCACGACTTAATCGATAATTGAAATTTTTTAAATCCAAAGATAATCCTGCTTGAGGGTAGGGTTTCATGAAATTGTCTGTCATTGCAAAAGCGTCGTTCCTCAACAAAACGAATGGCAACCGTTTCTCACTGTTCGGCAATTGTGCAGGTTTTGAGTGATTTATTTGAGAATGCTCTCCCAAATTCCGTGTAACTCAATACACCGCCGTCTGATATTCGTCCATTGATTCCCACATCAACCATGATAAACTCATAATTTGCATTCACTACTGCCATCATCACAACACTGCAGAATTTCTTGTAGTTGAAGTAAAGCGATCCGGAGTGATGGGGTTTCTTTATTGCAAGCAGTTCGGAAAATTCTACCGATCATAGAAGTCTCGCGCGATTTCTTTCCATTCGTCTTCTGTTGTTGGTACCTGAAAAGAAGAACCAATTGAATAAATATGTATTAGAGTAATAAAGGAATAGTGATGTTCTGGCTTTTGTTTTTGCAGGCTCAACTTGGACCTCCAAAGACGAAAAAGAAGAAAGGAAATATATCTGAAGAGCTGATGGAAATGGCTTGCAAACGTCTTCAAAAACCACCTGACGAATACGATACAATAGCTGCAGCTTGGGCAGTGGAACTAAAAAAATGGAGCCATCTCAGATATTTGCAAAGAACATATGATATATTATTTGAAGGTCAAATGGGGACATTACACCGTGACTCGGTGATTATTAATAACCCCTCACGTACGTCTCCCCTTTCAGTGTTCAGTCTCTCCCTTCATACAGCTGTCGGTGTGATTTATTTCGTTACTTCACAGGTCTCAACTGCGTTGTTCCATAACGAAATCCCCTTCAAAATAAATAAGTCAAAAATCAGGAAAAGGGCGAGTTTTATTCTTATTAAATGTGAGCGAAAACTGAATGCTCGTAGAAAGAAAAACATATAACATATAACGTGGAAAAATATTTTGGTGCCAACGACAGAAGGGCACGTCAAATCGTCTGCAATTCCTGAAAATACAATGTTTTTGCAGTATCCTGCAGCGCTCACGAATTTGAGTTGTAGAAAATCTTCAAGTTTCAATTCACAAAGTCGTTTGACAGATCTGAGCTCGGGTAGCGAGGAAAAAGCGTCTCGGTCATCCGTGAGCCGGTCGTAGAAGAGCGTTTAACACAGAGATCCTCGCCGTAGGAGCTCTCTAGTCAGAATGAATTCTAGCTGTGATCAAAATAATTTCACCTTGGTAACCTTCTGATTCGCCGAGAGAATCCTTTGTCGCCGTTCTGGAACCTTCCTAACAACGTTCGTATTTCTTGTCAATACAACATTATTTCTAGTCTAGGAACGCGTACACATCTGTCGTTCTTTGGAGTAAACAAACGTTCGTTTGTATTGAGTTCGATATCTTTGAACACAATGACTTCCGTGTGATCACATTTAATATACATGCACGTGAGTAATAACATGCATATAGTTATAATATGTAGCAGTTCTGAGTCATAATATGCTGTTACACAGTCACTATGATCCAGAAGTCGGTGCGGAGAACACAAAATCCTATTTCGCTAATTTTCAATAAGTATAGAAAGTTATTCTCCCAGTTAATGTCAAATGTTTATGTCAAAGTTTTCATAGTTTATTAAAAAAGTTTGCAGTTTTTCAATTACCTAAGTATGTTTTTAAAAGTGCTTACCTTTATGTATTCCTTGAAGCTGTCAATCAGAGCTGCGCACGTTTGTATAACAATGTGGCCAATTGACTGCGATGACACAGTAGCCGAAAACTTTATATCTTCGAAGGTATTTCCTGTTGCGAGGTAACGTAAAGTTATAGACAAACGTTGACTCGCAGGAATAGTATCTCGTAGAATAGTTTCCCTTCTCTCAATCTGAGGAGCAACCAAAGCCAGGAGTTCATCAAACATTTCAGCATCCATGCGGAGAAAGTTTCGGAAATCATTCGGCTCAGTTATTCTCAACTCATTGAGTAACACTTCATGAGTGTACTTCTCTCGGTTCAGCAACCACTGTCAGGCCCACTTCCGACGTTTTGGTGTCTTCTTTTTTTGAACACTTTTGCTCACTGCGATCAAAACGCAGCAAAGTACGGTGTCACTCAACATGTTCACTGTTCCGACAAGTACTAAATATTAAAACGGACTGGCAATAGAATATTGAACGACTGTTGCCAGCCGTGCACACTATTTTGCACAACCTTCAATATCATCTCCACACGATTCAATTTCATTGCACAAATCCGACTGTTGCGTAATAATATTGTACGTCTGTGGAAAACTTTCAATCATATTGTGCAATATATTTGCGCAATAATATTGTGCGTGTATGGACCGCTTTACACACCTGTGCCTCATCTTGCGAACGAAAATGAAAGACGTTACAACAGGTCACACTTTGTGACTAGGAGTGTTTTGGAGAGCACAAAAGGAGATTCCCATGTGTCTACTTAGAGCTGCGAAATAAAATTAGGAACATCATCAGGATCATTACTGCAGTGTCCTTCATAATATTGGCATGGAAGCAGGGGACACATGGGAATCCGATAAAATAGATGGTGGACAAGGAATCATTGAAATACCTGTACAAGCTGATGATGATGAGGAGGATGAGAGACGCAGTAGGATAAGGCAGGAATTTATTGAAAGACACTTTGTAAAATAATTTGTTTATTTCTGTACACAATCTTTGTAGCTCCATCCTGACCCTGGTTTTCCATGGGTACATTGCTCATCATTTTGGTAATAAACGATTTATTTGTTAGCACAAGTTACACAGATGTTTCCTTAATTTCTTATCTGATTTTTATCATTTATTTTCATGGTATAGGTTTTAAGTCATAAAATTTATTGAATTATTTGTTGTATTTATGTCTTATCCTCGTCTTGATGTAACTCCAATGTATAAAACCTTTGTAGACAAACTTTTGTATAATAAGAATATATCACTATGGTTCAATATGGACATGGATCTTCATCAGGTGTTTCATATAGTAAATATGTATTTTTATATTTCAATTTATTTAAGAGGATTATATTTATATCAATACAACAAATTACACCTCTGAATCAAACAATGGGAAGGAGAGATTTTTTATTTTTATTTTGGTGGTGCACCACTTTGTACCACTCCTACGTTTACCTGTTCCACATACCTGTGCAAAGCCTCACAATTTACCACTTAGTTTATGTTGTCACTGTTTACAAAGACTTCTTCTCGAGGGTGACCAGACATCTTCCTTTTGCGGACATGTCCTCAGTTTTATGTCTCTGTCCTCAGTTTGTAAAAAAATCGTAAAAACCTTCTTTTATTCATTGACCATAACATTAAAAACTACTTGCAATAAAATAACTGAGTATATTAAAGAAAATTTATCTAGTTTCAGTATTGGAGATGCGGCCTTTGCTGGCGATAATACGAACTACCACTTTCGAGTTATAAGACGTACAGGAGGTGATACTGTATTTATAAAGTTAAAGGAATCTTAATTTTTGGGTCATGTTTGCAACCATTATTATTGTACGTGTTTAATTCCCTTAAATTGGCCTTTTTCTTTTGTTTCATAATGTCTTCAATATTTTCCTTCTGTGTCTTCTGTTTCGAAGTGCAGTGTCTGGTTGCCCTATTCTTCTCCCATTCCACAACATACTTCAAGGCACCACTTGGAAGAACCTAATTTTCTTGTAACAACATTGTTTTCTGTATACAATACTGGCAGAGTTGTCTTTGTATCCCTCTATTCCATAGCATCCTTCAACTCTATTTTGATTTTTACTAGCATCAAGTTCTGAATCATCTGACGACATGCCACAGGGAGATCCACCAGTTTTCATAGTGTCCCTCTTCTCAGAGGTCAACTCTGCATTCCTCCAGAACTTCATGTTCTCCCACAACTTTCTTAGTTCTTCTGTGGTTATCATAAATCATTCATATTAAGATATGATAAATGAATATGAATAGTAAAGGATATTAACATCTTCAACAGTTGTATTGCTTACAGAATTGTTCCCTGCAGTGTTGGCATCCCACACTGTTTTATCCAACACAGAAACCTTATTTTCAATTTCATACATGACAGCATTCTTGTTCTGAAGTACTTCATCAGTCATATTCCTTCTTTTTTCTTCTGAGAAATTCTTACCATTGGGCATTCTAAGGCCCTCTAAAGTTAAAAAAGAAATAACTACCAATAGCATTGCCACTATTTTTTAAAACTAAGACCTACAGTGCTAGGGGGAAAAATTGCAGTAGATACTATGAAGGAATATAAAGTGTTTGTGACTTGTTTTCTGAACTGTTAAAAAATGTGTGGGCATATTGAACTTTTTTGCTTTCTTTTTCAAAATTGTGGTGAAACTGTGTGTCAACAAAAACTATATTTGTTTTAAAATTAAATTCTCTGTGGGTTGTATACCTAAGTTTGAACTTTTACAGAAGGACATATGTTTAGTCACAGTCGCTATATTTTTTTTCTGCAAAGACAGTTCTCATGTACACTGTGCCGTGTCCTGCAAAAACTATCTTACAAATTCTAAAATGGAAAACGGTCCAATTAAAAGTTGCAGAGTATTAACTATCAAATGTATCTGTAGATTCAAAACTTGATTGAGTGCAAACTGAACAAAAGTTTAGCTTAGTCAGAGATGCTACCATTATTAAACAGCTCCAAAACAAATTGTTGAGGTGGCTTGATGAAACAAATGAACTTAAAAATTATTTATAATATGAAACTTGAATGAGAACAGTATACATAGTAATATTCATGTAAATTAATTTTCTTTATAATTATTTTTTTTTACATACAAACAATATTTATATTTAAATTAATTATAACAAATACATTTAAGGTTTTGAAAATTTTATTTTTCATTTTGTATTGAAGGTTTGATACCATTTTAGCATACTTCTATACTACAAGATGTATATTTTACAAAAGTAAGTTGAAGATCAAGAGTTTGAATCATTTATGTGAACAATCGTATTATTTTATTTAATATTTTTAAGAACAATCGAATCTTAAACATTTTTGTCATAAAGATTACTGATATCTACTGCATAATTTATTTCAGAAAGTGTTCTCTGAGCAGAGGGTGAGGGGAGTCCCCAAAAGTTTGTAGACAGAGAAAACAAATATTCTAGTTCTTGGCAATTAATTTTATTTTTTATAATAATCCTGAAAAAAATTAAATCCTTGGAAAAATGGAAAACAAGCTGTATTAAACAAAACAACAAAATATGTTGTTTCCAGTAATATATCAATTGGAAAATCACGAATACACAAAATAATACAATGCATATGTCATGTTGTTCAGACTGCAAGTGGTGGAACAGCTAAATTTAGACATCAATTATTGGAGAAAGGGTAACACTGAGTTCAAAAATTCCATACAAGAAGATAAATGTGAGAAAACGAACGAGTCGCTATGCAAAGATGGTAGTAGAGGCTATTATTATTAAATAGTAGGCCGTGGTGATGTAGGTTTGCTCGAGCGAGGTTCAAATTTGGCGGGTGCATCAACTTGTCACCAAATTATAGAAATCAATCGAATCAGTTTAATTTTAAATATCGGAGTTATTCCACCTCTATTTCGTTGCTGCCGTATTGAAGTAAGAATCCAAATAACGATGTTTGTAAATTATACTTCTCGTCGTGAGAAATTATGTAGTTGAAATTCGTATACTTGTAAGAAATTTTCTACTGTTTGTGAAACTGAACCGAACTGAACTACGGATGGACTGAGTTCATTTGTTTTATAGTTCTGAGGATTATCGTGTGGTGCGTTCTTATATCTTCTTTAACCAATGCTAAAGCATTTTATGTCAAGTATATAAAATCTTTACTATTTGGACCGATCCGGCGGACCCGGTTTCGGGTTTTCGTGTGCTCTTCGTGTGTATTCTGTTAAGGCAAGCATCTACAAGTGAATTGGTTAGCGAGACACATCTGGCAACTGAAACAAACGTCGGAGAGACGTGAAATGTGATTCCTTTTTTTAGGTTGGTTTGTAGTGCATGGTGTGTTGTGTGTCATTTACCGTTTTCTCTGTAAAATTGACATTCTGGTGTTCATGATTCCTTATGTACTTGATTTAATTTCATTAAAACTAGCCAACCCCACTAAATGTTTTTATCAATCAAGGTCTTAAATGCATACGGGAATCAATGATACGTACCAGAAAAGTTTTAAATCTATTGTGAATTCCTGAAACTTGGCAGAATGACATTTACAATCAATGCTAAACCTATGATTTTGAAACTCAACACAGTACTACTATCCTGCTGGTTTGGCCTGTAGCAAATGTTAAAGATATATCAAAAAAACCCAGACATTAAAGTTGATTCAAGAAATTCATTCATGGCGTCAGGTAAAATAAATGGATTTCACTCATTAAAATAGTTCAAAAGTTGGTGGTAATTCGCACATTGTAGTTTTGTTGCACATTCATTGAAGTATAATGCACCACAGTACTTGAACACGATTACCCAAAAGTTATCAAACTGCTTCTTCATAGTGCACCTTTTGTAAAAAAACGAGCTAACTGCTGCATGGGCATGAAAATTTGCACTGAACTCAAATAAGATGACCTCAAATTTTACTGTTGAGGGAAATCTGATTTGATAATTTTATGTTTGTAGTGAGGAGAAAAATGGATTTTGAAAGTCCAGACGTTGAAAAAGATTTCCCTGGACTCTATGCATCTGAATCAGGAAGAAAGAGCAATGAAAGTGACTGTAAGGGAAGATTTTTGTAGTTTTTCTTAATAACAGTAGATTGAATAAGGGTGCTGTTACTGATAGTTTTTATTTTGTCACTATCTTGTTTATTTTCTCTAAGATTTTTAATATTTGAGTTCTTGTTTTTATTTGTTTTGTTACATTTTTTATTGATATTAGTTGTTGTTAACTAAACTCTTTGAAGTGTGTATAATTTTTACTACTTTATTAAAAGTAATTGATTTTTGGTAGCTTTTTAATGCTAACATTGTGTGTTCATCAAGGTTGCCATGTGTTTCAAACCAGGATATCTAAATTCAAAATTCTTTGTTCCCATCTTGAAGATGAACCTTGAATGTTAACAATTTGCTTTCCAAGTGCAATTATTACTTGTGAGTAAAATCTCTCGAACACATCCTCTCTCCTTGCATAGAGTATATTGTAAATTTATGCATTTTGAAAGAAAATTTTCCAGTTTCATTTAAAAATGGTTTAATTGTCTTTATTTATTAACAAGGGAACAATAAGAACTAACAATTATAGTCCGATTCCACTCTTTTTCTAATATTGCATAAGTTTTTGAAAAATTTATCCGTTGTAGGTTATTCAACTTCAACTGTTAACATAACCTAATAAACAGTTTGGTTTTATGAAAATTGTTGGGACTGATGATCCATTTGCTACAGTAAGAAATGAAATTTATAGTGGCTTTAATAATTGATAAGCCATCTTAATAAGGAACCTTTATTGATCTTAAAAAAGCATTTGATATGGTGGACCGTCTGACCATAATTAGCTATATAATTTTGACATTAGAGGACCTCCTGTTGGTCTAATAGTTAGTTTTATGACCAATCAGCTCTAAAGTGTGAACTTTGAGTATACAATAAGCAAGTTGACTAATGTCCTTACTTGTGTCCTGCAAGACTGTGTCCAGGAACCTCTGCTATTTCTAATGTACACAAATAACTTGCTTGACTTAATTGAAAATATTACATGGTTTGCTGATGATACAATAATTCTCAGTCTAGGTATCCTAGAGCATGATTATGATCTTGCCACTGTTGACATGAGTATTAAACTTGAGAAAGTCATTTAATTGTTCACTGGGAACAAACTGTGTTTAAATTTAGATGGGGCGGTGTGTATGATCTTTGACTGTTATTCCAATAAGTATCCTAAATGAAAAGATTGTGATTAAAATAGGTGATAAAATTCTTCAGAAAGTTGATAGTTATAAGTGTCTAGGGAGTATTTTAGTTCCAATTTGAAATGGGATTACCACACTTAAACCCTTACTAAAAGAATCTGGTATAATTTCATTTCATTTTTATAAGTTTCTTAAAATGGAAACTCTTAGATACATGTGTTATGCTTAAATGTGTAGCATTGCCAATAAGGGATAGTCTGGGGAGGTGCTAGCATATAAAAACCTTTTTTGCTATCCATTGTAAATTGGCAGGAGGCTGTCATGGCAAGTTGACTAATGTCCTTACTTGGTAAGAGGCTGTCATGGCTTTATACCCGTGTATGTCTGTTTGGTTCCACGAATTCCATTCATTTATTAAATAGAGCTGTCAAAGTCTGATAGATCTATGACGCTGTCACACACTGCAAAATTGTCGAAAAATTTACTTATTTGTTGTAGAAGGTAGATTGCCTTTTAAATTTATACCCTTACTTTACTGTTTATTCTGAACATGCATTTTCTTTCAGGACTTGCCATGTAAAGAGAGTTTATTTAAAGTGTATGAGAGAAAACCAAGAGTCGTTTTGGAGGAAGCAACATTAAAACATTTTGAGCTTCACTCTTTTATATAAGTAATAATTGCATTGAAACTTTCACTTACCAATATGCTGTTTTCAGTATCATAAAATAAGCAAATGATGTAGTGTTGTCTTGTAGCTTGGTATTGACATAAATTTTGATCTGATTTATGATCCTATAGTTGACACTAACTGATGAGACCCAACCTCACATCATATTGTTAAGTACGAAGTATTTCTCCTTACATTGTGCTCTGTGGAATTGAGATGTAAATTGAAGTTGCCTTTGGATTAAGAATTTTCAGCATTCATTTAGGATTCATGGATTCTACCATTTAGGATTCTTAGTGTATTATCTTGATTAAATAACAAAACTTCATAATTTTGTGTTTGAACATTAGATACTTACTTTTTTTTTTTAAACCTCATATTCTGAAATATTACTCTGGATATTTCATTCTCTTACATTCATTGTTTTTAATATGATCAATGTCTTCCANGTGTTTGAACATTAGATACTTACTTTTTTTTTAAACCTCATATTCTGAAATATTACTCTGGATATTTCATTCTCTTACATTCATTGTTTTTAATATGATCAATGTCTTCCAGTATATTCAGTATGTTGTAATTTTGTACTAATACATTTTGTAGTCAGTGATGATGCCCATGAAAGACCTTCCAAGAAAGATTTGTTGATCGGGAAGCGCAAAGATAAAAAGGACTCAAAGAAAGATCGAGGATATGCAGCTCTAGAGGGTGAAAGCTCCCCAGATGAAGATCCAGAAACCAAGTATGTGTTAACTACATTACTAATATAGATACTATTTTCTGTTAATCATAAAGCTTCTAATTATATTGTATTCGTCTACCATTATTCTGCTGATAATTAATTAATTAATTTTAATGACTTGTCAAGTATACCTGATTATTATATTATACACATATACATGACATTTCAACCTTTAAGTTTTCCTTATGTGATAATCATGATTATACAAAATGACAACTGTAGAACAACTTTATTTTTTCCTTTAATTCACAAGTATTCTAATAAATTAAATTCATTAAAGCTAGAGATTAAGTTTTCCTCATTTTTACCAGTTGCACAGAGTGGGTAGAAATCAATCTCTTAATCTGCATCTGTACTACATCCACAAATTATCTCTATAGATCACTTTACTCGTTTTGCCATTGTAACCAATTTATTTTTTTTCAAAACATGCTATTGATGGGATGGCAAAACATGGAAATTTCTTTAATGTATTTGCAAATGTTAAAAACGGCTCGCCTCCTTCGTAATAAAAAAAAGTATGCCTAACAGAAAATCTATACATGACCACTTTTATAATTTATGTGGACTGTGACTAGGTTTCTGGGTTATGTCCATTTACCAAGAACAAATTGTCTTTCTAATGTGTCTCCTAAAATCCCTCTTGAATATCCATTTATTAGCTCAGTAGAACCCGTCATAACCAGTCTCAGATCAGCTGGTTCTCAAATTAACCGGCCTATCCGATAGAACAGTTTTTTTTTCTCTCTTTCAGCATACAATAGCTGCCAGGTATCGACTCAAACAGTGCAGGAAAATCCTGGAAAGTAAAACGGATTGAGGCAAAGTTAGGTGTGTAATCTGTTAGTGTTTGGCGGGCAGAACAGAGGGATGGGGGTGGAGGGAGTTGGTCATTTTAATCGCCCTCTTGCTTCCAAGACTATTTTTCTCTGAATCAATTTTTTGGGTTCATTTAGGTATGTATGTACATACAGTACAATAAAATGAGTTCCAATGATATTTTGCTGGTTTATTTGTGATAGATAACCTGATGAAATCTTTTTGAATGAAAATCAGTTTTTTGTGGGAACCTCAGATTAACCAGCAAAATGGGTGACAGGACAGGGTGCCAGTCGTGACCAGACCAGTTAAAAGGAGTTCTCCTGTTTTTGTCAATATTTATAAAGTTCTTTTCTTCTTCTTCTTCCTCCCTACCCCCACCCCTTAAATAGTGTTGTGTACTTCTTTTTATGCCTTCAATATTTATCATCTCCTCCTCCTGTGAACTAAATTTTTACTTTATTCTTTCAGGAGTCCATCAAAATCCAAGAAATCAAAATCTTTCAAATTTCCTAGTAAAAAAGAAAAGCGCGAGAAGTCCAGAGAGAAAGATGGAAAAGAGAAAGACAAAGATGGGGAAAAGGAAAAGAAAAAAGATAAAGAGGGGAAAGTAAAATTGAAGCTTAAAGAACGTAAAAAATCCAAACATGGTGAAGACGGCAGTGACACAATAGGTTAGTTAGTATTTTAAGTGTGTTGCTGTTTTGTATTGGATCTGGTTGTGTTTATGGGCGTACAGTGCATGAACCTGGATCTGAATTCTGGGATGTTACGAGTATTGTGATTCCATGTTTCCCTGCACTGCCATATTTCTTGTATGTCAGTCTCTCTGTGATATTCTTGGAATCGTGCACCTCTGTACAGTCCATAAAATATTTCTGAAGATAATTTTTTGTTGTAATAAATTTTTGTTTGAAAATTTGAAATTCTTTACTATATTTGTTATTTATGTAGTTGCTGAATAATCCCAGCATTACCAGAAGTATGAAATGGTTATACATAATGTTACTATTAATTGCAGCAACTTAGAAAGCTATACATTTGACACTAAAATCGGGCTATTTTCAATAATTGTTACAAATTGCCCCCTTCCAACTCTTACTTCCCTAGCAACTAGGAATGTTAGAGTATCATAACTCCATGTATGCTAAATTTGGACCTCAATGGCATTGTAGACTATGTTTCTCAGTCCAAATTAATATTGACATGAAAATGTTGGAATACTAGCTTACATGAGGTGTATTCAAACATTCTTATAAAAGCCCCCCAGGGGACTTACATCTAGTAAGTAGTGTTTGGCGAACACGGGACCCCAAGCGGAGTCTGGCATTATTTCCACATACTTGTGCTAGGCTCCTCCCTTTTTCTTTTCTGACCTCCCTTGGTCACCTCTTGTTCTTTTCCAACACTATTAAGGCTAGTATCTTTCATTTTCCTCATTCCTCTCATTTTTTGTCCTACCCCTCTCATGTTATGTGACCCCCCCCCCCTCCATTTGATGTTTTGATGTATGTTGTGAGATATGTTTTGGTGTGTTGTAAATCAGGAGGGTTTTCAGTGGGTAGGGTTGAGTCATTCAGCGAGTCCCACGTGTGGGGAGAGTCATGTCGGCTCTCCCTAGTGCGTAACTGCATTTTCCCTACCTGTACAAGTTTTTCGGGCTCCAATGACCTTTAATGTCGACATGAACCGTAAAGCTCCACAAAAAAAAATCTTGTGAAAGTTTTCAATGAAAGTAAGTTCTGTGTATAGCAAAAGTACAAAGTTGCTGGGACATAGTATGAAGATGTCAAGAGACTCGGTTTTGAAATCTTAAGATATTTCTAAATTTATTTAGTACCTTAATTAAACCAATAATAATGTATGCCCCTGTAATTTGATATACCTTTTTTGAATGTCTCATCAAGCGAGTTGAAAACGTACAACATAAATTTAATTTGTCAAATACTGGTTTTACACTTGATTATACTGAGATAGTCAATTATACTAATCTAAATACTCTGGAATTATACAGAAAATATAATGATGCTTTTATACTGTACAAGATTGTAAATAACTACTTTAACTGTCCCCCTTTACATCCTAAAATCTCTTACAATTCCAATCAATACAAATTGAGAAGAAATAAACCCTTCGCTGAAGGAAACCACAGGACATCGTACGTACATCATTCTCCGATTTCCAGACAACGGAAACTAGGAAATGTAAATTAAATCCACTTTGCACAGTGCGAATATATATGGTATTAAGAATAAAGCAAAAACTTTGTTATTTAATGATTTTAATTAAATTAATGTGAACTGTATGTGTTAAATAGATTACTTATGCAACTGGGCTTAAAGCCTGTCCATTAATCAAATAAATAAATTTTGTTATCTGTTTTTCAGATGAACAGCCAGTTTTTGGAGTTCCCCTTACTCTTGCTGTGGAAAGGAGTCGTTGCCATGATGGGGTAGACATTCCACTTGTAATTCGCGATTGCATCGATTATGTGCAAGATAATGGTAAGTGATGTAATTATTTGTGTATAATAATTCTGGTTGGAGATTGTCTCGTATTTCCTCAGTAATATACCGCATTTTCCCGAATATAGTTCCCGCCTTCTTTTTGAAAAAATCGCTCAAAAGTCCTGTGGGGGGACTGTATTAGGAGTTTAGGGAAACTGCTAATTCAAAATTTCGTGAGTGATAACGAATTAAGTGAACACGAGTCATATACGTAACATATCACAAAGAACATTGATCGATGATGGTGGGATTTGACGCTTACTCGAAGTGGAAACCAATCGGGTCCACATCATCTAGGAATGACTGACTGCCGTCACAGTACCAACCGTGACACACAATTTTTTTCAAGAGATTGGGATCTTCTTCGACACAACAAATGTTGGGCGATCGAAGATGCTTCGATGCCAACATCAAACTGCAAGTGCTGAATAATGCTCAGGCACACATAAATAAAGCAGTGGTACGAGAATTCAAAGTAGAACCAAAGTCCATGTGGATCTGGCGGTGTCAAGAGGAGAAATTTAACTAATCCAGTTAGCTTTTAAAGTACTTTTGATTATACTTACCAATGCCAACCATTCCACATGGAATTTTGAATGAGCATTTCCCTTCAGAAAGACTTTTGAAGAAGAACTTCATTTTTTTCTAAAGTTTGCCTCCTAAAATAAGGGGGGTACTATATTCGGATAAATATGGTAATACAATGTAATGTACAATGACCATGAAAGTAATAAATATGAGACTGTTGTGATATTATTTGTATTACATACAGCGTATGTTTCGTCCAATGTGTTGGGACCTCACCAGAGCTATTGCAATAAAATACTCGAAAGGTTTAGCATTAAGATTGGAGGGCAGACATTCTCTTTGTACTTTTTGTTTATGAAACAGTGCTTCGTATTGTATTAATACAGTACAATATTTGTATCAATACATTCTCTTTCTGCTGTTTTTATGAAAGAGTGCTTCACGCTGTATCAAGTTCCATACTGGATTGATACAGTATGAAACACTCTTTCATAAAAACAGCACAAAGAGAATGTCTGTCCTCCCATCTTCATGCTAAACCTTTTGAGTGTTTTATTTCGATAGCTCTGTTGAGGTCCCAACACATGGAACGAAACGTAAGTTGTATGTAATACAAATAATATATCAACAGCCTCAAAATTTATTATTTTTCCTCGGTCACTGTATGTTACTTGTATTTCTGAATAAGTTGTTATATTATAAATGAAACCATGAATGATAGAAATTGTTTTCTTAGGTTCACAGTACAATTATTATTTATTTACTATATAAAGAATGGTTCACTTATTTTTCTTGTGTAATAACAACTATCTTGTTGTTAGGTTTGAATATGGAAGCAATTTATAAACTATCTGGAATTAAGTCCAAAGTTCAACATTTAAGAAGACTTTATAACCAAAGGGAAGCTGTCCAACTAAAGGAGTTTGAACCTCCCGTGGTTACGAGCCTTTTGAAACAATTCTTTCGGTATATATTTCCCTTGTTGTTTTTTGGATTAAGGTATTATATCCGCCAGAGCAACTAGGCTTAAGTATCCTCCCAAAATGTTTCAAATGATAGTTTGAACGACCCCCTATCCTGTGGCGATGAATTTTTATACCCTTACTGTACAAGATTTTGAATTATTTCACTTTAAATTACTATGTGCTTATCTGGAGAAACTTCCATGGGCTTACGTTTTATTGATATTCTGACAAAAGTACCGGCTTCTCATAGTGAAAAAACCTACTAAATAGCAAATGGAAATAGGAACGCAATCTAAATTTATTATCAAGTTTTAAAATCACAATCCTCATCCAACAGTAAAATCAGTAGAATGAATTATTAATCAATACGAACAACTTTGGCGAATATTTCCAAGTTTTGTGAATAGTTGACGATTTGATTTTGGTCAACGCGGATATAATACCTTAAATAATTTGGTGGCTCTATAATGTTTGATAAACAAGTTAATTTTTTAGTGAACTGCCTGAACCAGTTTTGACAAATGATTTAGTAGCTCGTTTTGAAGAAGCTGCTGCCGTCAAGGAAGTGGGATTAAGGGAAACAGAGCTGAAAACTCTGGTTGATTCGTTGCCAACTTGTAATAGGCACATTTTGGCTTGGTTGATGGTTCATCTGGATTGTATTACAGAACATGTGAGTCAAGCTTTTACTTTCAAATGAATTGCAGTAGTTAATGGTGGTGTGTGTGTTGTTGTTTGTTTTGTTTTTTTGTGGGTGGGGGGGAGCTTTAGGACTCATCAAGGTCACTAGAACCCTTTGGTAATTGTGGTGTATTCGGTTTTAACTTAAAATGGAAAGTAAGTTATTGTCATCCGGAAAATTTTTATTTTTCCCTAAGTGACTTTCAACAACTTCTGTTGTCGTCTTGGGTCCACACACATCCCTCCCACTGAAGATGACTACATAAGTTGTTGAAAACCACTTTGGCAAAGATAAATAAATGTTTTTTTGTTGACAATTATGTTCTTTCTATTTTTAGCATATGAATTGTAAATTTTTTCAGCTGTTAATGTTTAACAAAGAATTAAGTAAGAAACACTTAATGTATCAATCAATCCTTCCTAATTACATCATATATAGTATTTCAGTTTATTTAGTGCAATGCTTTCTTGTCTATCAGGGTGCGTATAAACCTGAGAAAGTCAAAGAATTTGAAAAAAGTTGAAGAAAATGCAATTTTTCAATTTGTTTGCTAGTTTTACAAAATAAGTTGAATTATACCAAATATTTTGTATCTTCATTTACATAAATCAAACATAATGTTATGACATGACATGGGAATTTTTATAAAATAAGTAAAGAACATCTTTGTACTATTTACTGTCATTTTTGATCACACAAAGAAACTCTTTATGGATAGTGCATATCGATCTTTCCATGGGTAGTGTGGTTCATTGAGACAAAAAGAAGTAAGTTTATAAACTTTTGAGTTCTAAGTACACTAAAACTTGGTTTAAGTGTTTTTCAAGTCACGTCAATGACATTAATGACATTGCTAGGTAATTTGATTTACAAAGAAGCTTCATAATTATTGGTTCTAATGTATATTATAATGTATGTATTTAAAATAACAACAACAAATCAATAGCTAAGTTTTTTATAATTATTAATTATAGTACTGTATTATTTGGCAGTACGTAATTACTTTAAATGGAATATATAAGAAAATATACAAATTTATATTTTATATATAAGTTGTATTTGAAGCATTATGCATTATTTTTGTAACGTAACAAAACTTTCTCATGACATTATTTGCTACAAATTGGTAGAACTCAAGTACGTATCGGGTAATGTTGTATAAGAAATGTATTGTATGTGTTTATAACTGGTTAGGGACAATTGAACTGTATTGTTTAAACAGGAAAACATATTCAAGATGTTAATTATGTTATGTTGAAATAGGAGATGGGACCGAGATTCAAAATTAATAAATTTAAGAGATTTTTGTTTATTAAACGTGAACATTTTGATTGTGAATTTTAATGTGTGGTTCATACAGATGTTTTCGGGACTGACAAAGAATAACATTGTAAATGGGAAGATGTACATATAGGAATCGTCTTAACCAGATTTTATTGTATTTTTTATAACCTTTTGGTGTTCATGATTATGCAAGACATGAGATATTTTCTTACATTATGTGACTATTTTACTGTTATATTCCTTACTTTGTGTGACTATTATACTTTTATGTATATTGTTAACAATAACTTAATTTTTTACCCAGGAAAAATACAACAAAATGAATGCTCAAAATCTTGCTATAATATTAAGCCCTGTCCTGCAAATGAGTCATCGATTGGTTGCGGCTATTTTGTGTCATTGCAAGTCTCTCTTCCCTGAAGTAAAATTAACACGGTGAGTTTGTTAAAATAAGAGATTAGATTAAAATAAGTTTAAAGTTTGAAAACTTGAACCTATCATACCATTTTAACCAAACATTAATAAAGAGGGGAAGTCTGTGAAAATGATCGTCATTTTTAATAAATACTGTTCTTTAATTTGAAAGATAACCTTTCTTCACTTGGCGCACTTAATGTTCATTAATTACAGTATCATATAAAAATTACTGTTAAATTTTATTGCATTTATTGAAGACAATAGTTTGTTTATAATTTTTTGACTACAATTATGTATTTATTTACCTCATTCTAAATAATTTATGGGGATATTCACAATAAATAAATAATTTTAGATTTATAACCCTTTGGCGCGACAAATTCCATTTATTTTGTACTTTAAATGGTATTCATCCATTAAAAGGCTGTGAGTCTAAAATTTTTTACTTATCTTGATCGTATAATGGACGTTAATAGTATAATTATGAGGAAATTTTTGGAGTTACTTCACAGTGCAGTACTAACACACCATTTAGTCATATTCCTCATATTGTCAATTCAATCAGTCTCTTTGTTTAATTTTAATCTGCACTAGTTTAAAATGGGACCAAGGTCATGTCCTAAGGAAAAGCATTGGGTATACTCGTGTTTCTTTGCTTCGAGAAATTTAACTTTCGAAAAAAACATCATGAACGGAAACGAACTGTGTTTATTAGTTTATTGTATATTAGTCGCAGTAAATTACTTTGTTGTCCTCAACGTGGTCTTAGGCAGTTTGTAACAGTTCTCTTGACAATAAATTATTTATTTATTTATTGTCAGTCTAATTGGCTTGATGTTGGTATAGCACTTTTGCAGAATGTAGCCAGCACTTTTACTTTAAGTGTAATGGTATTTGTACCTCGCGTTATGTTGGCAGGACATTTGAATTTCTGAAAACTTAAATCTGCCAATGTCGGCCGTAAAATCAACGCACTGGCTCCTGTAGCGCTATTCTGTTCTTTCTGCATCGAACATGTGAAACAAATATTACCTTGTGTCTTTGTTTGTTGTGTTATCAAATTGTATCTTTTAACAGCAAGTAGTGCTTTTGTGACTACTATTAATATTTATTTGAATATAACTTGAATTCGTAGAAGTTGGCAAGACATGTTAGACAGTCACATTGCATGATTTCAGGCAAAGTTACGTGACTTGGGGTGTAGAGAGTGTGCCTAACAAAAGCTGGATTACGCTCCCCAGAATGTTTTCAAGACATCATTCAACTTTGTTTGCTTTGAATTGAATTCTTTCAGATACATTCCTCCCTTGAGTGCAGGCAGTCCATGCTTGCCAGACACAGTCCACGGCATATCGATTGAACTGAAGAAGCAAGAATCTTTGCTCAGTCAAATCCATCAAGAAATGAATGCCGGCTTTGTTTCAAAACGCAGAGAAGAACAACTGTGGGAAGTGCAGCGTCTTATTACTCAGTTGAAGGTATTTGGATTTGGCGATCTTCTTGTACTATGTGGACCTACTTTTAAAACTGTCTGCTATATTTACTCTAATATGCTTGTTGTTTTCATCTCCCCAAAGAAGAATATTTTCTTTCCAAAATTTTAAGAGGTTAGCTCTATGATTATAAGGGTTTTGAATTGAGAAATACAAATGTTTATGGATAATTGGTGTTTTTAATATAAATAATTTTTACTTTTGACACCAGAGAAATTATTAAAACAACTTATTTAATACTACTGGCTTTTCTGACCTGTCCTATGTACAGGAGATTTAATCTCATCTATAGGGTATGACATATCGCTTGCTTTATGCATTTTACATTGTATATTTTGTATAAATAAATAAATAAAAATAAATAATTACTTGTTGTGAAGACTAGTTAATTACTTGACAAACATAAAAAGATTTTCATCTGTCAGAAATGTTATCAGATGTATCAATTAGTGGCACTATCAGAATCGTCAGGATCACTTATTATTTCTTCATGAGCTGATAGTTTAGGATAGTTCATTACAATAATTTTATTTCAAATTACTTTTATTTACTTTAGAGAAAACTTCGAACTGTGCAAAGAGCGCAAGAAGCAGTCCAGAGTCAGCAAAGCCTAGACGATGATACCGGCAGTCATAAAACACAGGAGGATGAATTTCATATTGACACCACATTACAAAAAGCTAGATTGGGATCACAAGAGGGAACAGATAGTACTCCTACAGCCGTAAGTACATTTGTTGGTGTGGTGTGTGTGTGTGTTTTTCGTGCTATGAATAGGTGCAATACTTCTAAAACTACTACTTTTCTTATGGTAGAAAGAATAAACTTTAGGGCTTGTGGTCTCTTTATGTTCTACTTATAGTAAGTGTCCTTTTGTGATGAGAAAGCAGTGGAAATTTTTTGTAATAAAAAATCAATTAACTTCTGAATGTTAAGTGTAACAAAAGGTTGTATCAAAAATATATTTTTGCTTCTGATGTTTATGAAATGCTAACTCTATATGTTAATTGTGAGCTCATAGATAGATAAAGGAACCAGAAAAAATCACAAGGTATGATAAATGCGTTGTTGTTTTTTGCAAAAATTCGAGAAAAAACAAAACATCTGCTTAATTAGTTAATATGCAAGAAAATTTAAAATCGGGCATAAAATAAGAAAAAAAGAACCAGTTGAAATTGATACTTAAGTAATTAAAAAACGTGTAAATGCTAATATCATATAGATCAGATGCTCTGAAGGCACATAAGTGACCTTTTTCACCTTGAACATAATGATGTATGCATATCAGAAGAGTGCTTTGTTCATTTCCTTCCCCCATTGTTTTGTCAGTAGTCAAGAGATGTTTGTACACATGGTGAAATCAGTGGTATTGAGTGGTATAACATACATTTAGTTAAGTGTATAAATTAAGTCATCTGGCTGCTTGCTGGTTAACTCACTTCCGTATTTGAGAGTTTGACAAGTGCAAGATATTTTTGTCCATATGTCAGTTGTGACTAAAGAGTGACCTTAAAAGAGGATAATGCTTATTTTTTTTGTGATTTGTCATTTTGTAAATGTTGCTAAACTTTTTAAGAAAAGGTACAAGAAGATAAAGAAACAAGCATTTACAACATATTTTTATTCAATTGCTTGCACAGGTTTCATTAGCTTTCAAATTAATCATAATTTTCAGGTTTGAAAAACTGAAAGGAAATAAACATCACCAAAGAGTCAGATTCATTTGTTATTGAATTGTTGTTATGATCAAATGAACTTAGAGATTTAATATAAAAACAAACTGAAACATTCACTAAATGTAATAATATTCTAGGTCTCTAGAAGCTAAAAAAATTCATGCTAATTTTAAAATAATATACTATTTTGACGAAAAATGTGCTATTTTTCTGGTTGCCATGTATTTTTTTTTTTTCCTTTTCCTTACCATTTCAAAGTGGTGGAAAATTTTCTCATTGGAAATTGATTTGTAGACTGTATTCTCTGCCTTGATGTGAAATGTTGTAATTAAATGTTTTTCAGGTGGAATCAAATCCTGTTGTTAGTTCCACAGTTACAGAGAAGATAGTGACTGAAACTGAAATACCTAAGGAAAGGCCACCTGTTGTTTTGGAAGCACCTGTAGATGCCTCTACTTTTCCAGCAAGTGACAGTCATAGTAATGGATTGGAAGAGAGAATTGTGGGTTTCACAGGAGCTGAGACAAAAACGGAAAGCTGCATAGGTAAGCAAACTCAGGGTTTGATTATTACGTGATTTCTCAAATCTGAACAAGATTGCGATTATTCAATTAAATTTTTTGTTTGAAAGCAATATTTTCATTCAAACTGTTCATTTATTATTGAGATAAGTTGGGAAAAGCAGATATAACACTACAACCATCTGCGGTAGTTTAGTGGTAGCATCTTAGTTTCCTCGATACTGCTTAGTGGTAGAGTGCAGGTTCAAACCCCGCTATGACAAACTAGGTGAAGTTTTCAGCTGGGGTTTCCTTCACCTACTACAGAGAATTGTCAGTTGGGAACCATAAGCTCCCTGGCTACCCAACATCTCTCCTTCCCAATTTCCTCACCAAAGTCGTGGTTAGTTGGAAGAGGCCTGAACCTCACAAAAAGATATAAATAAATAAATAAAGACTTACGACCTTCAATGGATGAATACTATATATTTTGTACTATCTGTAGAACATGACAACATAAAATACTCCATGAAATTTTGAAATTCCTTCCTGTTATCTTGGTCCATTTCAACACTTCTCTAAATATACTCATAAAATGATTATTTATTTAGTAAATCTGTAAGTTTGTAGTAATAATGAGTTGTGAATCTCCAAAATAGTTTGGAACTGAAGTTGAAATTTAATGACAGAGAAGGAAGAGAGAGAAAAACAACAAAACACCTCATTCTTCCACAAATTAAAAAATCTGTTTTATCACTGGAAATTTTTTTGTTATATTCAAAGACATTGAAATGTGTTGTATAATTATCATACATATTGTAAATATGTTGTGCCTCTGCTCACAAATATTATCCTTGATACACATTATTGTGGAAGGATTTGTTCCCAGTAAATGTTCAATCCAATTTTAATTTTTTGTATAATGAAAAAATTTGTGAAAAATGCTACTAATATTGAAAAAATAGTAAGAGAGCTGATGTGAGAGAAAAGCCAAATTTGTCTTCCTTCTACAGATAAAAATTCAATTTCGAAATAATAATATTTACCTGAATATAGTGTCTCCTTTTTTCCAAGAAAATTATCAAAAACATAAGAAACGTGGGAGGACTATATTTAGAGTTTAGGTCGGGAAAACTGGTCATTCAAAGATTCGTGGGTGAAAACTAGTGACGCGAACACAAGTCGTATATGTAACATAATGCAAAGAACATCGATAGACGATCAATAATGACAGGATTTGATGCTCATTTGAAGTAGAAACCAATCTGGTCCATTTCGTCTAGGATGACCAATTGCTGTCACCAAGCCCACCATGACACACAATTCTGTCTTGTCAACAATGAAAGTTGGACGATCGAAGATGATTCGACATTAAACTGCGAGCTCTAAATTATGCTCAGATATTCATGTAAATACATTAATTTCTGTTTTATAAATTAAGTGATCGTTTTCTCTGATGTTATCTTATTTTTCCAGTTCCCACAGGTCTAGAAACAGAAGAGGAATTACAGGGTTTGCTACAGGAAGAGACAGTCCTTCAACTTGAGCATCGAGAATTGCTCAGCCTTCAAGCGGACTTACAAGGGCGCTTGCAGGGGGAGAGGGCTGAGATAGAGAGACTTCGACAGGAGCTAGCAGCTGCACGGACCAAATATAGTTTTAGGTAAGGCATTACTAAGGAGCACACCTCTTTTTTTCTTTTGCAGGTTCCCAGAAAAATTTGTGTAAATTTAGGGAAATGGATATTGGTCTTACAACCGTAGTTATGTCTATGTATACCTGTGTTAACAATCATGGGTGGTGGTGGTGGTGGTGGTGGTGGTGGCAGTGGTTTCTTTAAAGACTGGAGAAAAGTGGGAATTGAGTGCAAATTTCGAAAACCAATTAGATGCGGATAACTTTAGAAAGCAAATATAATTTAAAAGTGTAGACTAAAATGTATTTGTTTGAACTGGTCATGACAAACCAATCTTGAGATAATTAAACTTACAAAGGCCAAAAACTTTGTATGCGGTTAAACAATAATGGCTGCCATTTTGTGACCAGATTTGGTAAAAGAAAATTTGGAGTATTATTTTGAACTCTGGAATTGTTCTACAAGCCATGAACACAAAATGAAATTTTTCTCAAAGGGTGAGGCGTTGAGTCCTGGATTGCTCCATATTGATTAACCCCTTATTTTTGAATTTAAGATAGTTCATCTGTTTGAAATTTAATCATTCTTTATTGACATCTTTCTGTTAGGGCAATCTCAATTCTGAACATTATTGACAACTTACAGTGGAACCCAGTTACAAGAGGCCCTCTTATAAGACTTTCTCACTTATAGGGCATAATATCCAAGGTCCGCAGGATGAAAGTAGATAAAAGGCATTTATTTCCCAAATATGAAAGACCCACTGGTTACATCCCCTCAGTGACTTATGCAACATTGTACAAAAAATGAGATATTTCTCAGAAAATTTGTTGACTGTCTTACAAATGGATCGAAATTGATTGTGCTCATGCATCCAATATTTCCCTTTAATACATTAGTAGTGGTTGCTTGAGTGTGTTTGTAAGCAGAGTTTCTTAAGTGCAATTTGGGGTGAAATATAGCTCTGAAACAAATGTTGTCAATTGATGACAATGGAAAAGGTTTTGCTAAAATAGTCCCAGAAATGCAAGGTGGGGTCAAATATCACATTACCGCACCGGGCCAATGTTGTTTCACACAATTTTCTCTTCTCCGCTGCCAGCTCTCAGAAGGATATACGAAAAAATTGTTAGGATTCTATTGCCTACCGATGGCATTGTGTTATTTCTTTTTTTTTATTTTTTATTTTTTATAATGTTCTAATGGAAACTCAACAAATCTAGCTAAAAGGGCTCTGGTACCTTTTAATAATTAAAATACAGACAGGGATATTTTGAGGCAATTCTAGTTTGATGTAAATGTACTTCATTATGTTTAACTAATAAGAGTTCTCGTTCATAAGAGACAAATTTTCATTCCCCCTGGAGTCTCTTTTAAGAGGGTTTCATATATAATTTTACAAAGGCCCCAAAGAGAGTTGAACAATAGTGTTCCATGAATCGTCCACAAAACGTACTAGACATATCAAAGTGTATTAGATATTGTGTGGAGTCTGTCGTTGTGCAATATAATTAACCATTACTGAAATGTATTTAATTGATTCTGTAGCGGAGAAGATGATAGTTCAGAAGACAGCAGTTCTCAGTCAAACTCCGAGGGAAGTGATGCTGAAGATCCTGAACTAGCTGCTCGCATTGCTGAACTTCAGAAGGAAAATCTATTGTTACAGGTTAGAAAGAAACTTATTATGTTAGTAACACAGCTAGATTTTACTCTTTGAGTAAAGAAAACTTGTTGTTTTCTTCTAAAATTTACTGTATTTTAATGCTAATTGTGGATTATCTTAACCTTAAATTCAGCTCTGTCTTTGTACTGAATTTATAAAACTTTGTGAATCATAGTTTTGAAATGTTATTGTGTTTGAAGATTTACCGATTCAATAATTCTGTTTTTCCAGCAAAACAAAGCCAATCTAGTGAGACGCATTGTGGAAGAAAGAGAGGCTTGTCTACATCTACGAGTGCAGTTAAGTCTCCTGCAACTATCTCAGGAATCAAAGCAATTATGAAACTGAACATTTGATATTATATGTATTTGGTAAATCAGTGCAATCTCGATCATTCCTATTACATATGTAGATTTTTTAAAATTTTGACCATTTAGAATTTTCAAATCTGTTTTTTCTAGTGTAATAGTCTTTTATTTGTGTTGTGATGCCCCTCTACATACTAGACATGAGGCATTTTGAACAGCATGTAAACAGAGTATTCACTTTTGAGTGTTATTTTGCTAGACTCATTTCTGCCAGTACTTTAATTTTTAAACACCGTATTTTTACCAATCCTGCTGAATTTTGTTACAACTCGTGGATTTTGAATAAAACTTTAGTTATCATAAAGTAGTGTAGGTTGGGTTTACAAACTTCATTATTGAGAAGATTCCACGCTAATTTTAATCAATGACTTAAAAAATTCTGGGGACCAATAGATTTTTTATTGTAGTGCTTGAAAGAATTGTGAAAGATTGGTGGGTTTACAAGTAAAATGAAATTTACTATTTGTAATGAAGTAGAAAAATTGCTCCCTTTTCTATTCATTATCATATTTGGTGATATATTCTCGAACCAAAAATGTGAAAAAAAAATACATTTTTCAAAGGGGTTGTGTGCTTCATATAGAAGAACGTAGTTGAACTTTTTGAGGAGGTAAGTGTGAGCGACAAGTTTAAAATGATATGGAAAGTACTTCAAAGGCTGAACAGGACATTAATTTTCTCATGTTAGGTAGATTGCTTTGTAGAGCATTCAGCATAATAACATTCTTTTCTTCTTTTGTAGTGAAAATCTGTTAATGATGTTTTAGTTTATCCTTCTTTGAATATATTATCAATTAGATAATGTATTCTCTAGAACAAAGGTATTTTGTTTGAAACAGTTTTTAAATTATTGATGACTTTTCTATTCTTGGTATAAAATTTTTGTTCCATGTTTTGTTTTTAAATTTCTCAAAGAAATCGTGTATATCTTTGATGGAAAAAGGAATGAGTAAAATATTTTTTAAATTTACTGTAGGAGTAAATTTTGTTCTTCCAAGTGGGTATGATTAGTATTTCTGTTAATAAAAGAATCGCTTTATTTTGTTCCCATGAAACGAATCATCGAGATTTCACTGTACAATTCTTGGTAAAGTAAATCCTTTATTGCTTGACGAGTGTTGTTAAATGTATTATAAACTAAAAACTTGAGAACAGTTGCAGACAAATCTATTTTTTTAATCAGCATTGCAGATCAAAAATTGAATAATTTGCAGTGCCAATGGAATGATATAAAATTATATTGCTACAGTGTTGCTGATTGTTGTTACTTAATCTTAAGCATACAGAAGTGTATAAGAACTGGCATTAATTTCAGTGGAACAGCTTGTGTTTTGCTTCGTGAGTCTTTGTGAGCAAGTATTCAACCCTTTGCATTGAGTGAAGACTGTCTTTATCCCTTTTGCTGAACCTAATGTGCTGACTAGCAGCATCCAGAAGAGTGAGATTTACGTTACAGGAAGAAGCAGAAAACACTCTCTATCAAACTTAGTTATGAACTCTGTCATTACAAATGAATTTATGAGCAAACACAATTGTTAATTTTAGTTCAGGAGTCAGGATTTAATGAACTTCTGAGATGATGAGGTATTAACTATAGTATTCTGAGCTCATAACTGAGTAGAAAGCAGTGGGATTAAAATACGAGCAAAATCCTGGCATACTAGACTACATCCTTGACCCTTAGTAAGTCCTTTACTTTTACTCAAAATAAAGCTATGAGGACTGCTTTCATGAAGTTAGTAATTGTCATTTAAACGGAAGAAGAAGATTGAAAGAAAGTAATTAAGAATTTAATATGAAAATTAGTAAAACTATATTCCACAAATTTGTATTGTGTATACACTACGTTCAATTTTTGTGCGTATTAGTAGTTCTTGTACTTCATCTATTTGTAACTTGTAAGTAATTTAAAATATTTTTCTAAATTGATTTTAAACCGCTTAGACTTGAACTTTTGGTATACACAAGTGAAGTGCCAGAACATATCAAATCTTAGTTAATACCAAGAATCTGGATTACTTCAGTTGAAAGTTCATTTGTGAACTCAATGGTGTATAGTTGTGATTGAGTATTTGTGAATCGTAATTTCCAACATACATATCTTCCTTCTTATTGTTATTTTGTTGTTAATTTTACATTTTTAAAGATTGTAAGACTTAACCAATTTTATAAGTTGAAACTTGAAATGTGTGGTTACTTTTATTCAGAGAGATATCATCTGAGTAAGATGTGGTTTTTCTTTATATAATTGTTTTTTGTTTTTTTTTACTTTTGCGTGATAATGAGAATAAGGTTTTATCTTCCTTTGATCTCTTAACATTGATATTAAGAAGGGATGTGTGTCTGTTATATGATCAAGCTCTATACTTTTGCTTTGCCAAATGTATAGAAAAAATTGTTCATACTCAAAGTCTTTATGCTTAACAGCAGACGAGAAATATATAGGACATCTAATGCTTTATGATTTGTATGATCTCATCAATATTGTATTCAAATGTTAATTTGTATTTGCTATTTTCTTAATTCAACTTCCCCTTGAATGTGGTCAACATAATTAATCTACATTTCTCACATTAACCATGACCCACCTGTGTATATGTTTCAATTGCTATGTAGAAAAAGGAAAGCATCAAAATAGCTCTGTATAGCTTTTATGATTACAGAAACAGTCATTTGTAGTCGTTGCATGAATGTGGATTAGAATTCTATTCATATAGAAAAACATTTACATTTCAAGATGGTGCCCTTTTTGTCATGTACATAAATTAGTCTAGTCATTTTATATCGACATGTGATGAAAGAGGCTGTGGAGCTTGATTATTCTTTCTTACTGTATATTTCATTATATTATCGTGGAATATTTTGAATCCTCGTTTGCATCTTTGGTTCAATATGTGAATTAATTGTGTTAAAAAGAAACACTAAGATTCTCTTCAAGTTTTCCTGAGGGATGAAAATATGTAAATAAATTAAATTTTATAAAATCCATGAAGTAATGGTTCATTATGGCTTGCTTTGCAAGAGTCCCTTGAAATGTTTTCTTTCCTCACAACCATGCAGAAAGAACCAGAAGATGAGCCAAAGACCCATCTCAGCTGTGATTATTTTGGCATAGTTCGTCTGAGAACTGCCAGATTGCATGTGTCTAAAAGAACAGCCCTCAATTGGTCACGTGAGGATATTACTTTTATTAAATTGTTTTGATATATTTCGTAAAACTAGTATCCCTCAGATGTTTGTAATTATCTATAAAACCAATTATTTTATATGTACTCAACATTGGTTTGGTTTTGAAAGCCATATCTAACCTTCCTCAGTTCTTCTCATGCGACTTCTGTGAAACCTCTTAGAGCAGTTTCTGGTACTATGCCAATATAATCACACAGTGAAGCAGAGGATCAAGTGAGCATTAGGCCCACCTCTCAATCTTACACTGCGCTTGTAACCAATAATTCAGAATTGTATATTTATGTGAGAAGATGAATATCTAGTTATTATCTTTCCATTCAGACATATTTTAGTGTATGTATGTAACTATAATTGACCTTCTTGCTAACTTTGCACAAATTATTTATGTCATGTTGAAATGTTAATAAATACTGTGAGAAGGAACAAAGGCTTAGTTTCATTCTTTTTTTACTAACAATGCTTATGTACTTATTATTATTCTTTTATAATCAATAGTAAAGGGAATTACTAAAATTAATAAAAAGGCAAAATATCCTCTGTGTAGCAAGTTCAATTTTCAGAGAAGTGCAGATTTATTCGCAAAATGCTTGTTATTAAAATTGCATCTAAAGTACTGCAATAATGATAAGCTTTACACATCAGAACTGAATGAATAATTTGACGAACATTTATTGATGTATACTTAGTTGTGCATAAATTGAGTAGGAATGCATGTTTTAAAATTGATAAGTAACATTGCATATTTTACGTGTCATTAAATGCATTTTCCTGTAACAAATAGCAAATTATAATGTTTCTGTAAGAAGTAAATATGTGATAGCTTATGGCAAGGTGAAAATGGTGAGCCGGGAATCAACCCTGGGAGTCCTGCCTTGATTGCAGGGGTGTTGATCACTGAACTTGGTCTTCCACAACTCTACACCATCCCACCCAGATTTGAATCCCAGCTCATGACCATTATCTCATATCTTCTCTGTGTGTAGGTACATGGAAAAAATATGTACACTAAATATGGTTTTCTCTGAATAATTTCTTTGATGATGTAAAAACTTTCTTTGGATATTGTCCATCCTGTTTGAAAATCTCAGCTTCAATGTCTGTTCACATGAGGTAGCACCAGTTCTCAAATCAGGGTACTTGGGTTCTTGGTTTTGAATGCAAGAATGCTATAAATCTATCAATAAACATATATATACAATTTTAATATATATATATAAGTTTATTGATAGGATTATTAGCCAAGTAAATAATTATGGCTTTCTTGATTTTCCAAATAAATAAATGTGCAGGAAATTAAATGAATCTGATGACTGAATAGGAAGGTGCTGACAACTGCTTAACAGTAGTACGTATTTTGTACAATAGCTTTGTGGTATTCAGAAAATGTTGCTAAAATTGCAATTGATAAGCTTTAATGAGGTATTGGATTAAATCAATTCTATACAATAATTGCCAGATAATTTAGGTTGAGCTTTACTGTGAAAAAGATAAAACCTGAGAGGAACTGTATCATCAGATTGAGAACAATCTCTCATCAACCTGAGGTAGCAAGGTCATTTCTTCACTCAAATCTTGTTTAAGTGACACCTATACATCAGAAAATGAAAAATTATTTTTTATTATATACTGCAGCAGCTGTAAAAAAAATAAAAGGTATGAGTTTTCATGTAACCATATTTTCTGTTAGTTTGTTTTGCATATTTTTTTAAATTTTGCATGAATATTTAGAGCTTTGCTCTTGCATACAGCCTCCAGTTACCAGTTTTATAAGCTGAAATTTGAAATCCTTATCTTATTACTCGCCGGAAATTTATCTTATCTTGAACAGATACCAGGGGCTTGTCATTCATGTCTAGGTAGTACATGTAGATATCTCTTGCTCTGAATAACTCATTTTCACAAGTGTATTGTGGATTTTCATAGGTTTCAAAAACCATCTGAAATGCATCACAAGGTAATGGTTCCAATGCATGTGTGTAATTAGCTATAAGTACATTATCTAAATGAAATTATTTTTGATTCTTTTCTTTAGAACCCCAATGCTGTTCGCCGAGCTCACTCTTTTGATTCATCTGATAACCTGGAGAGGTGGCAAAGTATCAGAGACCATAGAAAGCAGTTTCTATCCACGCGAGCAAAGTTTGACAAAGTTCCACCGTCTGAACCACCGCCACCTCCACCGAGACAGGAGAGTAAAACCTTCTTAAATCGTTCAATATCTTCATCCTTTTCTTCATCAACATCTTCAGAAAGTCAGGCATATTATTTTAAGGAAAAACAAAAAAGTTTTGGAACTGAGAGAAATCTGAGTGATGTTAATAGTTCATTTTCTAGAACAAGTAACAAACCTAAGAGGAGCAACTCATTTCAGAAGTATTTAACTGACAGAACAAATAAATATCCTCAGACAGAGAAACAAACATTAGAAAAAGGAAATAGTTTTCGAACCTCTGAAAGCCAGAAAAGTTATATTGAGTTAAAACAGAGTTGGATTAAAGTTAAAGATTTGAAGAACCAGACACAACCAGATGGATCTGTAAGTGAACCTCTAGCTATGAAGAAAACTGTTGATCAACTTGGGTATGAAATCCCCACGCCCTTCCAAGAGGTAGGTGTTCGTTCTGAGAAGCTTCATCACACATCTAACAGATCAGGCGGAAACAATATAACTGCTGACAGCTATTCAACTGAAACTGAAACACATGGTAGAGAAGAAATAAAAGTTACTAATGAATCAGGAAATGATTATTATCTGCGGAGACCCTCAGATTATTACTATGTAAGAAGCGATAATCAAAAGAAACAAAATTTTGAAGACAAGAGTCCATTAGGTTATTACTGCGCAAGGAGATATACTCAAGAGAAACGAAATTTTGAAGACTCTAGTTACATTTCCGTACTTACCAACCAGTACCAAGATAATAGAAATCTTAAAGAGAAACAAGAAGACCAGAGAAATTCAGATTCTAATTGGAAAATATTCACACAAGGTCTTCTTGATGGTATAGAATCAACTCCTGTCAATGATTCAAAAGATACATTGCTCTCTAGTAACTTGAAACCAGTTGTGTCGGAACAACCACGGCGTGTTAGTACTGGAAGTGTGCATGATCCTATTGTCTGGCGATCACTTTACCCATCGACACCAGTGAAAACATTAGCCCAAAAGTTTTCCAAGAAGTGAGGTCATGTAATGAGTCTATTAAGAAATATTCTATATTTATTTTTTCTTTATTCTTGTAAACTAGTTCCATATTAACTAGTTTAATAAATGTTTATTGTCATGAAAGTGCCTTGGTTACTTATGACCACAAGGAGGGAACTCGATTGTCTGCTGAAAATCATGGTCTAGTCATTGAGTTAATTCTCAATAGTTTCGATCAATGGACTGAGTGAAAGTAGGAATGAGCTCATTATATTTCAACAAGTTTTTGAATTTCAGAGAGGAATTAGTTTTTTCCCCAGATTCTTTGCATTTTTTAATGTCTAAAGTAATTCACTCTTTTCTAACTACTCTTTTCGTGAACCTTATTAATATTACAGAAATCTTGTAAATTAAACAACACTCCTATCTTCTTTATTATCTACCAGACCGGTGAAGGCAAAATTGGAAATGTTTCTACTGATATGTGAGTGACTTTAATGTGTTATTTTTCTATGAAACTTAAATTATACATTCATTTATAAAAATTATTTTAAAAAATAATGGAAATATATGATTAAAGTCTATTCATTTGTATAGTGCCTAATTAAAAATAATGTTTAAAAACCTGTTAAAATATTCATTTCAGTTAAATTTATTACCAAATATAATATATAGTATACAATATAGTTGATAAAGTAGAATTCTCTGTGGAAATGGGGAAACCCATCTGATTTCAAGAGTGGTAAAACTTGAGTAAATGTGTAGCAAAATTAAACAAATTTATTGCTTTACATTTATATTTTTATATTATTGCTTGCGATTATTATTTATCAACATGTGGATATTTTTTTCTTACAATCAAGTAACTTCGGGGATTCTGGTATCTCGTTAAAATAGATGAATGCATTTTAAATGTATGTCTTCATGAGCATAGTATTTGAATATTTAGGATCAACTTCTATTCTTATATCTTACTTTAATTTCAAATAAAATTTCTTTCTCACCATGAGATAATGAGTCAACATTTATTATGTTTAAATTATATTTATTGTTGTATAAGATCTAAAAATAAACAATTATTTCAGGAAATAATTGATTATATTATTTAAGTAGAAGTTGTATTGATATATTATTCAGAGTAAAAAAATTAATTTTTTCTTACTCATTTAGCTCATTTTCCAATAATTTTCTTTAGTCTTGTGATGTTCACTCCTAGTCAAAACCCTTCTCGCCTTTCGGTTGTTGTCTGCCAATGTTCCTTCTGCTCTCGCATGGTGCATCAGTATTTTGGTCTATTTGATATTGCCTCAGGCAATATATCACACTCATTACCATCAGGTTTGGTAAGCTGCCAAAACCTTCTAATCATATAATGTTTCCTATTATATTAGTTGGAGATTTTAACTTAATTGTCCAGTGACCAAATGTTCTTACTTTGGAGTATGTATGATATAGCTATCTTTTGTGTAAATAAGGAAGGACTATGGTTGCATTGTTAATGATGGACAATTTTTCCAAAATAATTGGACAGAACAGTCTTTAAAATATTGTTATCTGTTAACTTGATGTACCATTTTTGCTGCTTTCGATCCTCCAAAGTATTGTGAGGTTTCCAATGAATTTCAGAGGAGCCAAAAGAGAGAGTTGGGAAAATGCTAGCGAGTCAACTGTAATAATCCTGTGTGTTTAGTCCTGATGGACATGAAAGTATATTAAGGAACGCTACGGTATTCAGTGTTGAAATACTGAATCAATATCGCTTATAATCATATGAATTTGAATAATTGTACTTAAGTGTTTAAAATACATGATCTCTAAATTAATTATAAAAACGACATTTGAACTGCCCTTATGAGGCATCTTTAAATGTTTACCCATTTGGAACTAATTTTACAGAATTGTTTTTGTATTTTTTACCAATAAAATGGAATTTGTTTGTTAAATGTTGTGTGAATTTGGTCTAGCTTATTTTGAATTTTCCTATATTCATGCTTTAATAGAAATTGAATTTTTTATAAAAAATTGTATGTATATATATCCCTGAACGAAAATATACAAATCTATAAAGATGAAATTAATTTTTCTCGTTTATCCAGTATCTATCAATGTTTCTTGTGTCCTTTAGAAAACATTTATAAAACATACACCCACTTTCAGCACCAACTATATTTGTGTGCTTTATAAGAGTGATTAACAGGTACTTGGCTTGAGGGGATCTACTTCTGCCACCAAAATTGTTTTATTTCTATTAGCTATTTTATTTGTTGCATTGAAATATCTGATCTATATAAGATAATTTTAATTTACCATTTGTAATTAATGTCTTTAGTATAAAGTTGAACAATTTTGGGCTCTAATGACCTTGTTCTTGACAAACCTTTAAAGACCCCCCCCCCCCCAAAAAAAAAAAAANAAGGTAGTTTGAAACTCAGATGATACTTGAATATTATATATTGCTGATGTAGGATATATCACCATTTTTAAAGTTGTGGCATCTGTAATAGACTTATGCCTTTTGCTCTGTTCAATCTATCTATGAAATTCCAAAAACCAGGGGACATTCACATAAAAGAAAGCAATAACAATTTTATTTAAAACAAATACATATTCAGTAAAATGGCTATGCACAACATAGTACCTTTTTTTCTTTGCATTTTCTAGTTCATTTTTTTGTGATGTAAAATTGAAAACAGCTCACATATTAGAGATGTCTAAACTCATTCAGGATTTTTAAAATGTAATATAACCACTTTTATTGATTGTAGAAATTTGCTTTATATTTCTAATCAGTTGATTCCGTATATTTAAACAGGGGTGTCCGTCTTATAATTTTTTTTCAAAATATTACCCCGTTCCGTGATCTGGAATTTTTTTCCTGTCAAGAACCATTTTTTTCTTTCTAATACATGTTTTTGTATAAAACACTACACAAAAGTCCTTTCCTTATATGCATCATGAACTTCTAACGATGGTCAAGCCTGTTAGGAACACTGAAATGGTAATGGCTGAAGACTACATTTCTTGGTACTGCGAACATTTTCAAAAATGTACTATACTTGCTTAGTGGCTGAACACTCTTGTTACCCATCATAATAAAAACGAAACACGCATGAAACGTGTAGCATCTGCTCATAAGCTGAGGAGTTCGTGGAAGGTGGTAGAACGGTTGGAGAGGGGCGCCGCGGCAGAGGGATGAGCGACGCTGCGATCACAACAGGTTCATTTCTCGTTTAATTTTGTTTACCAACCTTTCCTCTCACAAAGATTCAATAGAAGCAATTTTGTAGGAAATATTCTCCAATTTTTTAAACTTGCAATAAAAGTTTTCATAATTTCTGCCCCAAAAATATGTATTAAGAAAGTCGAAATTTTTTGTAAAAAAAAAAAAGATTCGCGAGTCAAAATTTCTACTGGCAAACAGATTCGTGTTCAACACCCTCGAAACACGTAGAAACTAAAAATTATCTCCATCAAAAATCCCACGTTCCTAGAGCAACAATCAAGAATGACTCTCTTATTCCAAATCATTGAGAATATACAACCCCAAAATTATAGTGCAAAATAAACGGAAGATTAACCCGTACATCAAATGGAGACAATATGGATAATTACAATTATTGTATTTTGTTTCATTACTGTACCATACATGATTAACAAAACCAATAACATAAAAACAATTCTAATTATGGATTAATTGCTGCACGTATGTTGTCCTTTGGAGGTCACAGCGCCCCTATCGCACCCTCCCTAACTCCGGACCTGTCATCAGCTTAAAAAAATGTTCGAGGAAGCGATTTTCCTTTCTTACTACTTTGATTAGTCAAAAGTATTAGTCCAACTAGAGAAATAGATACGTGCGCATTGTAGTTTCTGGTTGAATGACCTCAAAGGGTAGCTATGTTAACGCTGTAGAAGAATTTTGGCATTTAAATGGTCAATTAATGAAATTCAACGAATCACACAATAGCGTGCAGGCGATGTAGAAGGGCGTGGGAAGTGTGCTGGAGGGGGTAACAACGAGCACAAGGTCAGTGACAGCCCTGACAGATGGAGTTGGGATGTGACAAGGAGGCGGGCAGAGGCGGGGTTAGATTCGTCGAGCCGCATCCCGAAACGTCCCGAAAAGATCGGAATTGCATAGACATGTTGCCAGACGAGTGATCCAACGACCAAACCAATCTTATTTTATTTGCTTTATTATTATGATAGCGATCTATTTGCTGTACTTAAGCTCAATTTTTCCAGTGAAGTTTCAGGGTTCAAGCAATGGAAGTGATTGAGAAACCTGTGTTTTTGCCTTCAACTAATCAGTTCGGGAGCAAAAACTGTAACGACATAACTAACCATGTGGACCATATTGTATACATACAGGTAATATATATTTCTTTCAGTTCTACGTTTTTGAAGGGAAATGTGTAATTATATTGCATCGGATGTTTCAGGAAGAGGACAAAAACAATGAAAGCCCGACCGAGGATACTCCGCTGTCGCCAGCCGGTCACTTGAGTATTTCCTGTGAAGCACGAGGACCCGTGTTGGAAAATGGTTACGTAAATTGTCAAGTAAGAAATAAAGAATCAAATTTCAAACATGAAAAAATTGAAGTTCTTCCTGTCCTTATTAACGGACATGCTGAAGGTGCTGAAGAACTTGATGCTGCCAGATCTCAGGTTAATCTTACCCCTGATAGTTTGAGCCAGAGTGATAATAGTTTAGATTTAGATATAATAAAGGATACGTCCAGCTGTAAAAAAAGTAAAATTAAAAAGCGTGTTAACATTTGTACTGACCATGAGGTAGAGGAAGAGGAGATGGGACTCAACAGCGTTGAAACTGTTGCTTTGAGGCGTGGGTCTGAAACATCTGATTCCATGGCTATGAGTAATAGCACTGATGGTTGTCTCACTATGACAGGAACCATAAAACGAGGCAAAAAAGCTGGTCAGAGTGTAGATGTCAAATTGAATATGTCACGTGAGGAATTGGAAGTTTTAGAGGCATCTATAGCAGCTAAGAAACACAATTCGGCTGCTGGGCTTTCTCAGTATGTTTGTGGATCTAGAAATGGTCCTCATATTGTTTTATTTACTATGATATGCTTCCCTTTTGCTGTAATAGTTTCCAGCCTTTATTCATTTTACATTGGCACTTTGACATGGTATAATATTTTTACTTATTATACTGAAGAAAAACCAGTATGTTGTAGGATCGCTGTGTCCCCTCTTTTGATATTATTATATCCATTCTTGATATTAATATTTACTGTAGGTTTGGGTGTATATGCTGGTCTGGTCCAAATTTCATGGTATTTTGAGAGTTGGTGTAAGGAAATTTCCGATTTGGAAAAGGGTTTTTATGGATGGTTGTGTGCCGCTCTCAAACACGAGGATTGCTCGCCTTATGAAGTTGTTGTTCTTACTGAAATCCAGGGTATTGGTGATACAGGGATCACAGTTCGATCTTCCTCTGAAGATTCGACCACTTAGATTTCTTGTGTGTGTGTTTATTTTGTTCACACCTGTATTAGTTTTTCTTTTTAGGAATGCTTTGAAAGTTATCAACCTTTTTAAGTGTTAATGATGATTTCTGTGAAATCTAGTTTTTCTATTTTATTATAACCTAGTTGGGCACTGTGTGCATTTCATTACCTGTCCAAGGAGTATAATTTGGAACTTTGACTGTGGCAAATGATATCCTCTTTAAAATCATTCCAAGAAATTTGGGTAATAATGGTTTTATGTGGAACAAAGGTTTGGGCACTGTCCTTAGCTAAAATAACATTGTGGAATTTTTTCTTACACAATTATCTATTGCAGAGCAATACAATTTTCTCTTTTGTGGGGGACAGGAATTTGTTTCAGATGAGAATTATAGGTAGCACAGTATCTTAAACACGGCTAATAGTTAGCTATGTCTAAAGAAATGAGATACTGCAGCATATATCACATATTTTCATTTGTGCTTGAATGAAATATTTTATTAAATTACTTTATAAAAATTGAAGCAATTATAAAATATATATATTGATAATCCTGTTTCCTCCTCATTTATGATTATTGGTATTATTTTTTACATTACATACATCCGTGTGGTATGTTTATAGCTCACCTTTTAAGTTTCAATTGTGTAAGGTGAGAGAGATGTATTAATTTAATTTATGAGACTTATTTTGCCTTGGATGAGATTTAGTAGTAATTGGTGAATAGAGAAAATCCTGAGAAACTAATTGAGATAGTCTCTTGATACTATTGAGTACCACAACTTGCAGCACAAATGCAAAATATAGAATTTTCATTCTTGACCCTACACCTTGATTTGAAGTGTTATAAAGGGTTATTCTTAAGTGTAAATCAATAATGATTGATTAAGACACTTATGAGCCAGACTTTTATTGGACCTTGCCATCTATGGGTTTAGTGGTTTACTTGTCTCTGATGAGACATGCTGTGTGATTTTGAAAGATTGACATAACAGAAAATGAAAATCTATTGTTTAAAATTGGAAAGAGTGTACTTTAAATTTTATGAAATCTCGAAGTAATACCTGTAACTTAAAGTATTATTAAGAATTTGACACTACGTCCAAAGGGTCAATTGGGAGCATCCTTGTGTATATACAGTTTAGACTATCCCATATCCATTTCTGTTTTCTCTTATTTGGAAAATTTGATGAGATTAATGGGCAAGGTATGCTATTAATGAAAAATAATTTGTCAATTGTGTACAAGTACTTCGTATTTGAATGAGCGTGACGGATTTGTAGCACAAGAATCTCACTTGCTTGGTCTCGATACAAATGAAAGTATTAGAGTGAACATTTTTAATTTTAAGTATGTGTACATTAACTGAGATAGAAAATATTATCATGAGCAGCAGGTACATATCATACTGAAGTAAATAATGTATTTAACTATTTTTCTTATTTTTACCCCAATGATATATATTGACTTTTTATCAATAGATGAGAGAGCTTTTGGTATAATTTATATGAGTATATTTTTGTTTTAATGTTTTTCAAGTTGGTAGTAGTATTCAGAGGATAGAGGAATAATGCTATTTGTAACTGTATTCTAACACTTTTGGTACATTTTATTAGATAAAATGTAATTATAAGGCTTTACATATTATTCTTCATATAAGATGAGCTATTTGTATGGTTTTAAAAAAAATTGTGTAAATCTCTTAAAAGTAATAATAATAATGAAGATGCGGATTTAAATTGGGAAGCATTTTGACAACATATCATTGCTGATGTGAAATTTAATTTGAAAACTGCCAAAATGCTGTAGTTACATTCAGCTATTTGTATGCCTATCAAAAAATGACTGAAGTATCAATTGTATTCATTGTATTGGTGTAGAATTTTGAAGTTTTCATGTTAATCATGGCTCAATGACTGACATTTAAGCTGCATTGCATTTAATGGTACTCTTGTAGTAAAATATAAATTTATTATGTGTTTGTGATAAATTTTTCTAAATAAATGTTTCAAAATATAAAATTGTTTCCTACCCTCAAATGGTTTAGAACAGCTGAGACTAGATCAGCTTGATTATTACCGATGCCATGTAAGAATGTGCCAAGCATTATTCCTACTACTTTTATCCCAGCCCTGACAACACTATCAATTCCTCAAATAGAGTAACTTGTATTAAAATAAAATAATTTAAGACATAACCTTATAATGGACAAATATTTTTTATATTTACATTGAATTACTGTTTTGAATTACTAAATATATGGTATTTCCCCATCATAAGGTCATACGTCTTCATAATTACTTTATTTTATTATATAGTGGACATTAATAGCAATAAGACTACAACCTTTTAAAGCAGACAGTATATTATAGAATAGTTAGTGGAAAACATCATCACTGAATAAAATACATAAGAAAAATACAAACACTGTAAAAATTTCCAAAATTCACGACATTTTGGTACCCATTGGTACCATTAACAAGTGAGATAATATATTGCAAATGAAAAAGGATGTTATTTATTTATTCATATATCACTATGCAAACAAAGGTGGACTGTTCATTAATAGTAACAGTAACTAGAATTATGCATATATTTCTTCCATGTACCCTACATGTGGAGAAGATAAGTGATAATAATAATAATAATAAATTTATTGTCAAAAAACAGTACAAACTGCGTATGACCACGTGGAGGACAATAAACTAATTTACTCTCCGGAAGCAAGCAAGGGACCATCCCATCAATTCCGATCAAGGGCCCTAAGGCAGAGGCGGATTCAAAAATTTCAGCAAAAGTTCCTAGATAAGATAAAAAGTTAGCTGCGAGTTATAATACATATATAATGTCAATATGTTTGTAATTTAACGCAAATATGTTTGTAAATTTACATGTACAAGTTATTATCGAACTATAGATTATTCTGAGTATAGTGTTTAAAAATCATAAGAGTTGAAAAAACACTAAATTCACGATTTATTGTTACAATAAACACGCCCCTGGACGAAGCCTAGAGAACCTGTATAAGAAATCCGCCTCTACCCGAAGGAAAAACGGAGAAAAACGCGGGCCAGGATGGGGCTACAGAATTAATGT
>NNCF01127987.1:268810-284863 GCA_002313205.1 Laupala kohalensis
AATTCGGGTGGTTGGTTATAGCGTTTTGAAAGATAATATAAACGGCGTTTGTTTTTTGAAGAAATCCTTATCCCTTGGGTGATCCATCTATTGTATTTCTTTGTGTTAATTAACTTGCGTTTTATGGGAAAGCTAGAATTCTAATGTTTTAGGAATACTGAGATAAATACATTGAATTTGTCGTCGGTGTTTTGGCAATTGTAAACATCTTTCCATGTTTCTTCACGCAAATAATTTATAAATATGGATTTATTTATGTCAATAAACTTTCTCGTAAATTTGTAAAGGATTTTAAGTGGTTTTAGTTTATTATTAATAGTCAATACTTGAGCAAGGTGATCACTGTATCCGGCGATAAACACTGGCGTTAAGTAGTGACTAGTTAAGTAAGCATGACTTTCGGTGAGGTGAAAATGGTGACGAGCCTGGAAATGGTGAACAGCTGTGGAAGGTGAACGGGTGGTGTAGTGGTTGACACCCCTGTGATCAAAGCAGGAGTCCTGAGTTCGATTCCCGACTCATCGCCATTTTCATCTGACCGAAGGTTATCAGAATAACTAGAATTGTACCTTCATTTGCTATTTCTTTTAATGTCCTTTAATTTTTAAATAAAGGAGTTATAGTTCTCTGGGACTACACTGTCAGCAAAGGGAAGGTGCCGTCAGTAGTGGAGGGGAAGTCTGCCCCAGGCCTCCGCCTATGAAGAACTTCCAAATTGGTCGGAAAAAATCATATGTTCACGTAAATGTGAACATACATTTTTTTAAGTATACTTGAAAACTTTTTTACCATAGTAAAATAAAGAATAGCTGGGATAACTATTAAATAAATATTAAGTTTCCATTTAAAAATTTTTAAAATACACTGGTACTTTCGAGATGTTGTCAAGCCCAACTCGTTCGTGAGCGATTTCTAGATTAGGGGCCTCCTAAAGACAATCCTGGGCGTCATTAGACGAAGGTACTCTGCTGGATGCTGTTTAAATTTCTCCTCTCTGAACTTCCTCCTACATCGAGGCAACTGTAACTCTCACAAAATGTTCACCCGGCTGCTCTTCTTTCTTTTGGAATATGTGTTGGGGGATGTTTTCCTCACCCTTGACCAGATTTGTTTGTGAATTTTAGTGTTAAACTAATGAGCTTGTGTAGGGCAAATTGATGCAAAAGTTGGAAGAGGGGTGGAACATACGATGGGAGGAGGCGAGTGAGAGAAGAGATTTATTTAGATTTACACAGGATGTGACTCTTGTCAGAGAGAAAAAAAAGTGGTTTGCATCAGGAATGGAGATGCTTCAAATTTTAACAGGCCATGGGAATATGAAGAGTTATTGGAAGAAGAGACTAATGAGCATGAATGAAAAGTGCAAACGTGGAAAAGGTTTTGACATGACAATATTGAGTATATTATGTTTGATTGTGAATTCAATGATGTGGAACGGGCGAACTAGTTTAATGGTAGGCCAAGATTGAACAAGTTATGTAAACAAGGAACAAGATTATAATGATTTTGAAGAATTCGTGGCAAAGAGTGTGGTAATAAGAGACATATATAAAAGGGACTACCTATGAACCAAACCACCTTGAGGTGGAGTCAGTATCACTAATCTGATGCGGCCCAGATTTCTAATAAACAAGGAAACACATACGAGAAGTAATAAGGAGACAGAAGATTATAAATACAGGGAAAGTTAATTAAGCAAAAGCAAAAAATTAAAGAAAGAAATTAATGAAAGGAAAGGAATTAAAGGCTCTGAGAAACACGTTTGTATGAGAAGCGGGGAAAAAATGAATTTGTGTATGGAATTGAATAATTTGTTAAATTTTTATAAGTTTTATTTCAGAGATCCAAAATTTGGATGTGAATTCTTTTCCTTGAATGTTCCGCTTATGAACATTAAAGGAAAATAATTATTTGTTGTTCAAGGAATAATTATTGTTTAAAGAAAATAATAATTGTTGAAAATATAGTATGTCAATATTACCTTTCAGAAACAAAGCCACTTACTTGTGGAGTTCCTCGATGTTCAATTTTCGGCCCTATCCTCTATTTATTGTACGTAAATGATATGTCATCCACCATGCCCGATTGCAAAATGGTTCTCTTTGCTGATGACACAAATCTACCATGTAAACGTGTTAATGCGCAAAAAGCTCTATCTAATCTCTTGTCTTGGTTTCATTCAAATTGTCTCATCATTAATACTGATAAAACAGTATCCATTTCATTTTGCAATAGTGTAATGAAATCTCTTCCTCCTACATCCCTTTTGCTAAATGGAACCCAAATAAAATCAGTCAAGATGATAACATTTTTAGGGCATCATATTCAGGACAACCTCAAATGGAATTGCCATATCGATAATTTGACTTCCAAACTAAGCAAAATATGCTATGCATTCTGAATTTTAGCCAACATTGTTAGTCAACATGTTTCTCGCTGCATGTGTTTTGCAAATGTATATTCTCATTTATGATACGGCATTATCTTCAGGGGTCAATCCACTCAGAGCATTCAAACTTTTAGAATTCAAAAAAGAATAGTTCAGGTTATATGTAAATCTCACCCCCGAAATTCTTGTAAACCTTTATTTAGAGAATTAAATATTCTCCCTCTCCTTTGCATATACATTTATGAAATAGTCGTGTTTGTTGAGACAGAACTATTAAAATCCCATCCCTGCTTGAGAAGAAATGGTCTAGTTCATGAACACAACGCTCGTAATAAGGCTAATATTCATCGTTCTGGCATGCCAAAGTGGCCCTTATCATTCAGGAATAATTTTGTATAATTCCCTTCCCAAAAATCTAAAAAATAAAAATAAATTGAATCTCTTTAAATCTGCGGTAAAAAGTTTTTTAATGTGCTATTGTTTCTATAATGTGAAAATATTAACAGATTTTAATAAAAGAAGCTAACGAGAGCTTAAATTTCCTAATAAGTATTGTTTTCCGCATGACTTCGGATGATGTTAGAGATGTTAATATCTCTTATACTCTATCACGCCATTATTGTACTCTAGATACTGATTAAATTCATCAATGAGTAATTCATTAATGATTAATGTCATTATAAATATTAAATCCGCCACTGCCCATTGGCCCTTGATAGGAATTGATGGGATGGTCCCTTGCTTGTTTCCAGAGAGTAACTTAGTTTATTGCACCCCATGGTCATATGCAGTTTGCAACTGCTTTTTTGACCAAGTTTATTTAAACAACAAAGTTTGGTGGATTTTGGGAAGTCGTCAGAAATAGTTTTCCTACCGATTAGTGTTATTCTTGCTAAAATATGCTGCCACTGCAAAATTTTCTTTCTAAAAATATTTCTGAATATTCTTTGTAATTGTGATTTAGAGCTTTTTGTTCACTGTCTTTTGAAAAAAAAGATTAGGAGGCACAGAAAATTTAAATAAATTTATAAGTTATTGCATGTCCAGTTCAACTTAGTTGACAACTTCATAAATTCCATTTGTAACCTCTTCCAATCGAATGGTTGAATTATATAAGGCTGTCAATCTGGAACAAATACCTGTGGATTATATTGAAGAGTAGGATTCCTTTTATCACAAGGCGAAAGGAAATTTTCCCAACAGACCATAGTTTAGGTGACTGTTAAACAAACTTAAAGATTTTGGCTCTTCCTTGTTTTCCTGTTTTTAATGAAATAAATATTAACATTAAAAGTCAAATTCTGTTTAACCTTTTGTTAACTTTAAATATTAGCCGACTCAATCAAAAATGAATGATCTTCCCACTATCATTCTCAAGTAATAAAGTAAAAACTTCCTTATTATACAAAATTTTACAGCCTATAACATATATGTATTAACATACACAAGCCTTTATCTCTGTTTCATATTTATTCATCCAAATTTATCATTTGAGGAAATTTGAGAAAAGGACATATTTTAGCATTTATGTATTTTCTTCCGATCTCTGAATAATGGATAAAAAATAAATGAAGTTCCATTCAAGGACTATCATAATTCTCAATTAAAGAGCATCAACATATATTGTACACATCACCAATTTTTTTGTAGAAAAAATACCCCAAATCTGGAAGTATTTTTTCCTTTACTAGCAACTGAAAAATATTAAGACATTTTTGTGTGGTCTGTTGAATATCATTGATATCACAAAATTTTAATTAAATTTTATTAATTAGAAAAAACACATTGGAAAGCCCCGAGGGAAAATATTAGTAACTATTATTAAATTATCATTAATCAAAATTTTATATTTTGGTATCACTAGAAACACTGATAGTTAAAAATGAAACTAAAGTCAACATTACTTTAACAATAACATTAATTGAAACATAAATTCTCTCTGCTGGATTGTCATTTTTGAAGCTAGCAGATAGTCTGTGTGCTGTAGCACCAAAGTTGACTGGTGTGAAACTGTGTCAGTAAGATGTATTGATGCATGAAGTATGCATTTAAATACTACGTAGGTAATCACATAATAATCTTCCCGTACATACCATTAAGAAATTTAAGTAATTGAGAAATTTATCAGTTGAATAAATCCAATCCAATTAATATTGGGAGCTTCATTGATGCTAATAATTGTTCATTGTTCATTATAATTGTTCATATTATAACTAACATACCCCTAACATACTAACATAAACAGTGGCGGAGAGAAGAAAATAGTACGGAACAATATTTCTTTATAACTACCGTAAATATGAAGAGCGAGGAATACGACTTATATTTTCGGAACCGTAATAATATTTGTAGTATTATGACATTAATCATTTTTTCGAACCCTCTTTGGACCACATGGCGAAATTTGGCCAATTATTGATATAATTAAACTCACAGATCAGGGATCATAAAACATTACATTGAATTCTCTGTGGAAGGAGAGCAGATCAAATTTCACTGCATTACATTATTCTGAAATTTTCTCTAACAATTCACATTATATAAAGCAGACAAGTAATTTCTGAAAGAAAAATTTACGCTATCTATACTTTCTCCACTGAAGAATGACTGAAGTTACAACAGAACTAAAAGACCAAGCAAAATTTCATCATTTGCAAAGTGGTACGATCAACTTTCACCAACAAAATTTAACCTAATATTTAAATGGGATACTAAATCAAATAAAAGCAAATCTGTAAAATTTTACAGATGTATATATTAACAAACTTCAACAATTTTATTTACACAAATAAGCATTCCTAAAACAATACATTATGCTGGTGTCATGTCAAATGTTTTAGTTCAACAGCAGTTGATCACAACCTCCAATATAACGGTAGCAACAAATTACAATAACTAAACAAGCCACTTTGGTTATTCACTTTTCTTGTCAGTAGATTTATTATCCAGTTCTAATTCTTTCTCTAGTCGTTCTTTCGCACGAACTATTTTAGATTGTAAGTAAAATGACCCTCCTTTAGCTTTATCATTTGCATTAAATAAGTACTCATAATTCTTTTTTATTTGCTCAGGCTCTACTTTATCCAGATTCAAAATTTGCAGAGCCTCTTCTAGAGTCAGTCCACTTCTGGCATTAGCCGCTGCGCGACTTGCACCCTGTTGGCCGCCACCGGCTCTGCGAGCTGATTCTTGACTAGAAGCGAATTCTTGACGAATAGCTCGAGCAAAGGCACGAGCGACCACTTGCGAACCCAGAACAATGATTTGTGCTATATATTTTGCCATCGCAAAACTGTTATCACTCCCTTGCAGTTCTCATAACCTCAACCGTTCCATAAAGAGCACACGTATGACAGTGCTACCAAAATAACTGTCAACAAGTAGGACGCCAACGATACTTTGATAGTATCGAAATATTCTTATGTGTTCGATACTTCGATTATTTTATCGATACCTTTCTTATGCTGGCGCGATAATCTGGCGCTATTTTTGAGAATATCCATTCTTCATTATCATCAATATTTGGTACGATCTATCTATACTGACTTTTATGTTTCTATCGTGAATTAATTGATAGGCCTGGCGGTCCTATCATTAATTCACGATAGAAACATAATCCCTTCATAAATAAGATAAAAACGTATCATTTTTTGTATAATTTGGCTTATAAACCAGTAAATTAAAAATTTTATTGTGACTTAATTCAGGAAAAACTGGAAATTGTTTAATACATTTAGTTGATGCTAAATTCGGATAATCGGAGTTTGAACAGTTACACGAGGAAAGCACAACTTCATAGTTCAAAAAAATATTTTGCTCTTTTTCTCAGTTTTTTGTTGTTGAAATAAATCTTTAACCGCGCTTCCCAGCTAAAACCTAACTTGTACCACAATTGAAGTGCACTAAATTCTACGTCTTACATGTACCTTAATTTTGATATTCTTGATCTTGATAGTAATAGTAGTAGTTCGCTAGAGCAAAAGGAAAACAACAAAACAAACGTTTTTAGCACATAGGTTGAAATTCACACTTCATTACTTTTCAAACGTATCTAACTTTGAAGTGACTTTTCAAAATAAAAAACACTTAAGGATGAACAATTGAAGAAAATTACATTTTTTTATTTAGCAAACATTTGTTTTTTTATTTATAAATTTGATCGATTTTAAGATTTACGTGAATAAATAAAAAATCACAATTGCTCGGTATTTTACTGGGTCGCGCGTTCTGCATACATATTGTTTGAATTTCGTTAATTTTGATGGTGAATCAAACGGAATGGCAATTTAATTGCTTTAAAAACTCAGAAGGTAACAATAAATTCAATAGTATAATTTGTGTTGTACAGTATTCATGGTTGTTGACATTTTATGTGCGAAGTGTCACCGGCATGTGGGAGGTACTCTCATGGGATGCTCCCAGATATAGTTCTCGTTTACAAAGGTCCCGAAATAATTTTTCGACTTTTCGGCCCTCACTTACTGGAAAGAGAAATGCACGTTGAGAAAGTTTTGCAACCTTTGCTTCTTTGCCTCCAGTAAAATGCAGCGCCCAACAACAATCTCTGCGAGTACACCATCAAATTCAGTTGTGTTATGGACAAATTAAAGATCTACTCAGCTGTGAGAACAATTAGCTCTCATTTTCACTAATAGGAAGAAAGTTCTAGCCGAAATCCTTAACATTCACATGCATATTGGGCGAAAGGAAATATAGTTGTAGCAAGGAAGGAACTATTGTAATATGCCTCAACGTAAGTGGCAATCCTGCTCGAATTCCGCTTTTGTGGACGAGGGATGGTCCCACAATCCCCACAGGAGGAGTCGCATGACAAGAGTTACGAGCTGGATTTACATCCCGTACCTTACAAGTCTGAAGGACGAGGGACCTCTTGACGACAAAATAATACAATCTATATATAAAGTTATTAATTATATTAATATAACTATATAAAGTTAACAATTTTAAAACGATAAATTTTTCTCTCGGTGTGGTTGAAGACACTGGCTCTGTAAAAATTACGTTTCCTTCGAAGTATTCGTTTTGAAGGCGAAGGCTCCCAGCTGATTCAGAAGTCTTCGCTCATTCCTCATCGAATTGCATATTTTGTTCATTACTAATTAAAAAAAATATTTATTAGGAACTTGAGGAATTGTATGCACGAAAAATATTGATACTTCAAATTAGGATTTTATCTCTATGTTGAAGGTCATCATTATTGTACACTAGGTAAGATAGGAAAAGTACACTTTTGGGGTAAGTGCACAACTTGTCCGTAACTTCTGGATAATATTACATTATATTACATGTAGCCACAATTCTCAATTTTGATATCACTTTATAGTAATTTTAGATGATTATGGTTATTAAGAAAAATAGGGTCACTTTTTGCTGCTGCATTTTTTTTTTACATTTTAACGTAAATAAAAATTACTTTTTTTATCCACATAAAAATTTTAATCTATGCGCAAAATAATCGATATTTTTTTCTCAGCCTCATGAAACAATCGATTATTGTACTAATCGCGATTTTATCACCCACCCATCCCTGCCGGCAACCATTCTCTTTCGTGCGTTTTTGAAGGTCGTAGCGAGTTGTAACCTCAGCCGCTAGAGGCCTCCCGCGTCGTCGTGCCGCTTGGTGTTGGCCATCGCCATCGCTGCATCGGAGTCCGAGGTGGATGTGCGGCGGTGAGGTGGTGGGGGGTTGGGGGCCGAAGACCGGTCGCCACGCCGCCGCCGGCGTCTGCCTGCCTGTGCCTGAGCCTGCCTGCCATCCACCACCGTCACCGCCGCCGCGCCGTGGCAGTCGGTCCGTCAGTCGCCCGAGAGCCGAGGTCGCGCCAAGGCTCACGCCGCTGCGGCGGTTGTTTCGGTTCGCGCGCGCCCCCGCGGCCGCCGCTCGCAGCAAGCAGCCGCGGGTGCTCGCTTGCTCGCTGCCATGGCCGCCGCCACTGCTGCGGTCGCGCCGCTCGCCGCGAGCTGAGCAGCCTTGTGCAGGTGAGGCTGTCTCTCTTTCTGTTTGTCTATCTCTTCTTATCAGGTAACAAAGACATCCGGCGTTTCGTCACCACTGTGTTTCAGACTTACAACGGATGAGGAGAAAAAAACTTTCTCGTATTGCGTGTTGGAAATTTTGTCGTGACTCTTCGGAAAGCTTTTACCTACCAAATTATTTTTACTGGAGTTATGTTAATTCCGATGTTAAGAGAGGAACTTGGTGTTGGTGGAGGTGGCGGAGTGCTTGCACCGTGAACATGTCTTCGGAGTCCCGTTGATCGCTCGCATTCCGCACAGTGTTGCCATTTTAGTGCATTTGGCACTAGATGTGGTGTTTCCAAGACATCTGTGGACCGTAATTTATACAATTCGGAAGTGGTTTAAGAAAAGTACACTTATTTTCAAAAGTCCTGGATTTAAAACTTCGTTTTTCTCCAAATTCCTTCGAAATAAATTTGTATATTTGTCGTGAAATAAACGACCAGATTGTAATTCTACTATTAACGTCCAGTATGTAATCGAGATATATAAATAAACAACGACTCACGACCTTTTTATGTATGATTTCGATTTATTTCGTGTTTTTTCTGTACATATTGAGAACACAACGTTTCGACTCGTTGTTTGAATCGTCAGGTCGAAACAAAGTGTAACAAGAAACATAAACGTAGCAACATAACTATTGAAGATCTCGTAGCAACTTTAAATCTGTTGTTAGATTTCCACGACGATGACGCTAGTAACGCGACTGACAAATCACATTTTTGTTCGGGTGTGATTTTATATCAGTTTAGTTCACCTAAACGCGAAAACAATTACTGTTACGCGATGCTTGTAATGAACTTCCGACTGAGTTTGTTGACAGCGTCGGTAGTTTTCGCGTGAACTTCCAACCGAGGCGAGACAACATCCTTGGATGACGGCAACGCCGAGGCCTTGTGTGGTTCGAGCACGTGCCCTCCGGCCAGAGACATAAAGCCCCGGCGCGGCGCACGCCCGTCCGTCCGTTCGACCGACCGACCACCGCCGCTGATCCCACTTCTGATTCCCGTCACTGAAATCTAGACTGTGGCTTTCAGTCCGTGCATCTTGTACAGTGGAGTAGCGTGACATGAGACTAGTGGAATGTACTAGCGTATTTAGTGTTATTTAATAGTTACGATTTATCAACAATACTTTCCGAATGATTTATAGCTTGATAATAATACGTACGTGTGAAATGACTTTTCTATGTTTTATTGAATACAATTCGCTGGTATTTGTTAATACTATAACATGTGTCGAACTTTTTTTATCGTTGGGAGTATGTAGAAATGTTGAATCCGCCTCTGCCTTAGGACCCGTAATCGGAATTGATGGGATGGTCCCTTGCTTGCTTCCGGAGAGTAAATTAGGTGTATTAGTTCCACGTGGTCATATGCAGATTGTAACTGCTTTTTTGACAATAAAGATAATAATAAGAATAATAATAATTATTATTCATACTATGGAGGAGGGTCTTACACTAAAAATAAAGTTGCTAGGATTGTTATTATAAATAATATTAAGTGTAATTGATATCTCTTTCTTCATTTTTTTTGCTAAAGTATTGTAAAATATTATAAAATTGTTTGAATGGTCAGACTATTTTCATTGGGTCTTCGTCTCACCCAGTGAAGTCACTTCTTCGTCGTGAATACAATATTTGGTTTCGTGCATAATAAATTTGTAACTACCCTTTTTTCGGTATATTTAATTTTTACTCCAAAGTCTGATGTATTGATATTATACCATGCTCAGATCGCATGCTCAACCCAGAAAAACAAAATCCTACCGTGAAAGTTTCGTTTGAAACCATTCTGTAAGATAACGCGTGTTGCGAATCCCAGACATTTGAAAGAAAAAGTCCCTAGGCGGAGGGAGATGAGCCATACTGAAAGGTCACTTCTAATGACAGTGAAAACATGACGTGGAATATTCATGATGACATGTTTATATAAAAGTAACTGTAGGAGTAACCCCAGATGTCTTTATTTTGCACAGTAGGCTTTGATTCAAGTTACCCCTTGACCCTAATGATTTATTAATAAATAATTGCAAACAAATCAATACAATCACGCGAGAAAAGATATGGGTTTCAGTTGGTTTTGGATACTATTATATTTGGTATGTATTTGAAGTAAATTTGGAGATTTCTTACGGTAGTTCTGTATTATAACAGGCGAGTTCGCTGTTTTCCTGTCGTTTTCTTGAATGGTATTTTCTTTGCACCTGAGGATGCTCAATTTGCATACTCTGATAATTCTTCGCTAAATTTGACCCAACCATTTTAATGCAGGTACTGTTCAACATACCAATATTAATGTCTTTATGAAGCCAAACGTAACATTGAGAAAAAAACTTGTCATATATAGATGTATATTGGATAATGTCGAACTTAAATGTTGCATAACTTAATGTAAAGTGTTAGCAAAGTTGCGAGCAAAAAATGAAATCATGACTTTCGTAAATGTTTGGTAAATATTAAATAATATCAATAATCAATCACCCTCAATGGCACCGGTCAGCCAACGGTTAGAACTTTTGTCCCCCTTTCCCGGTAACGTGGATAAAAACTTTTACAATGACTTGCAGAGTCAAATACACGTAATAAAGGGCAAATACACATAATATGTGTAGGTCGCAAACCGGCAAGGTTGCAACCCCAGCCCTCAGGTATTTGGATTACGTATTTTAAATTACCGTCCTAATGCAAGTTTATTACTTATTTAGCAAAAATAAAATACCCACATCGCATTTATTTCAAGCAGTGAATTAATTTTTGAATGTATCTTTGTTTACAGACGAAGTGTTGATTTTGGTGACTGAGTTAGTTGGGTTCCCATAAACTTCGAAGCTGTGACTGACTACATTATAATATATTATTCAGTGGTATTATATGGCGAATTTAGCGGTGCCGGAACGCTGAATTTCCCATACTTCTCTAGAACAGAGGGTCCTGCGCCCCGGAAAATTTTTAAAATTGACATGCAGATTTGCACATTTTAACGCCTTCTAGGGTCGATTATCGGCATTAGAACTTCACCATTTCTGTAACCTAAAAAAATTATACTTTCACCTGTATTTTTATAACGTTATACTTTTTTGAATTGTGAATATTCATCACGTTATATTTGATATGGCTCTCTTGACACTCGAAATAAAATTATTATTAGTGTCCATGTTCAAGTAATCCTTAAAACTGACACATTTTTGTACTCTGGTAGTTATGAGAAAACGCAGCGAACAATTTTCATTATTTTGCAGAGCACACGCCAAAATCAAATGATACTGAAATAAACACAATCTCACTCCTCTTACGCGTGGCCCCCGTTTCTTGGCGTTTCTCAAGTTCATTTTCATTTAACGTCGCATAAAAAAGAAACAAAAAAAAAAACACATTTCAACAACCAGTGCTGGAACGGCGTTCTGGCACCATCACGCCACTGATATTGTTGTATGCAGTGCTTTGGATTTTAGTTCAAACACAGTATTTGAGTTAAGTGCATCAACAGTTCTCTTCAAAAACTTTTATGTTCATCTTAACTTTCCTACGTTATTATAATGAAGTCATGCGTATTACATTCCTACATTCTATGACTGTACAAACGAATAATATGACCCTAATAAAGTAATTCAGTCAACGGAGTGACTGTGTACCTACGCATAGAGAAGATTGTGATAACTTTTAGTCAGTTGAAAAGGCGATGAGACGCGAATCGAACCCGGAACTTCTGATTCGATCGCAGGGGGTGTTAACCACTTCACCATCCGTTCGCCTTCCACGACTGTACACCATTTACACCCAGACTTAAACCCCACTTTTTTATGAGTTCGATGTTTTCCGGGGAAAAGTAATATAGGATTCCGCCTTGTCCTCAAATTTAAATTAACTAGTGCTTATCTCCTTCTTTTGTTCACCAAAATATTTTGAAATATCAAACTAATGCATAGTCAACATTTTCAAAAGTGTATGGGTTCATTAAAAAAATTAAATAAAAACAAAACAAAAATAATAGCACAAAAATGGTGACATTAACTTACTCTTTTCCTACACACAAAATATGGATGATGACTAAAATACTCCTTCGAAAAATGGGTCAACTCGAAAACTGAACACATGAAGTATTACTTGACTGGTACTTGGGGTTTCCTCTCAGGAAATTCATGATACCACCTTGGCACGAGATCCCTATAATCAATTTTCTCGAGAATACAGATAAGATAAAGTGTGCCGCCTGGTTCTCTTATCTCCAGTATGGGGATGTGTCTCAGGTCTTCCGGGGTTTAGGTCTGGGTGGAAATGGTGTACAGTTGTGGAAGGCGAACGGGTGGTGTAGTGGTTGACATCCCTTCGATCAAAGTAGGAGCCCCGGGTTCGATTCGTGGTTCGTCGCCAATTTCACCGGACTGAAAGTTATCACATCGTATCGACGTGTAGGCTCAAGAAATATATGCAAGATAATAATATAAGAGAGTAATATAAAGATTCAACGAGAATATTACAATCCCTCAACCATATTTAGGTGTCATGGCAGAATCTGAAGCAACTTTCTTCGTCCTTTCGGCTCTGGGACCAGCTTCAGAGGCAGGACTTGTGTCGCATAAGAAAGCTGTTCGAAGAGATTTGCTCGTTACGCCTGCTTAAGATTCTCCCGAAATAAGTTAAGACATTAACATTAAACAAGTTTGGGAATATTGCTTTAGCCAACTTCGCGTCGAAGTTACGTGGGCTCGATGACGAAATCCGAGGCAACCCAGGATATGAAGACAGTATTTTTACGAAACAAAGAATCGACGCAAAGCGAAACGAACGATAACCAAACGCAGCAGAACTGGTAGTTTTTCTTTGTGTTGTATTTATTTTGTGGATGTAGTGCGACATATTTCCACAAGACCCGTGCTAGCATCTTATGCTGGCACTTGGCGTGGCGTATTTGTGTATTTGCCATGTTTGTCCCAAGTGTAGAAAAGCTATATTTGCTCCATTGGGGCAAATGCGCGAACTCTTGTCGGATTTTAGTCGCACATCAAAGGATTCAAATAAGGCAAATATTTGCTTGAACCGTCCACACTTTTTTATTTTTATGTTTATATTGTAGTTTTTGTAAATGGGAAATGTAGCATGCTATTAAAGTTTATCTACATCGGGCGATAGGAGGTGGGTGGTACGGGTTATAGTTAGTAGGTGGGCCGCTTAGCTGGGTTTATCAACAACTTCATCCTCGTGAAGGTGTTAGTAGGAGTAGTAAGAGGTGGATATAATAATAATAATAATAAAAGTGCCTTTATTTTGACGAGACTCAGACCTTAAGGTCTGCTCTTCCGTCTATCCATTTTAAAACTTTTACATTTTAAATACAAGATGAAAATTGGGAGGGTCGTATTTACATTTTAAAACTGGGAAGCAATACTAGGGACCATCCCGATAAAACCTTAAGCGATTGAGTAAACCCAGCAAAACCCCAATCAGTATGGCGACTTAATGCCGAGCATGGGTTAAAAGCAGCAGTAACAGTACAATATAATTATGAATATACAAATAGAAAAAATATAGTGATTACAACAAGGATATCAAAACAAATTATCACAGCTATATTGGGTCATGGATGTGAAAAGCTTAATTTTTTTTCTGGCCCTGCCGGGAATTGAACCCGTAGTGAGTTGGTTAGTTGTTGTTTGTCTCAGTAGAGCGCGAATGATCGAGACTGTTTGATATTCTGGTTCTTTACCCTATACTCTGGACTTTTTTACTCTATAATTTTTGTTCTTATTACAATGAACAACATTTCTATGGACTGTAATGAAACTAAAGATTTCTCGAATTATATGAAATGCATCTTTGCATCTGGGCTCATGAATTATTAACATCTACCAGCACCTTTGATATTGATATCAAACAATTATTGATAATACGATTAAAGAAAAAAATATTTGGTTGTTTGGTTCGTGTTTGCGATATGTGAATACGTCAAATATTTGACAAAAAATGGGTAAAAAACTATTTGACACAAATACGCAAACGCCGAGTGAAATGTCACCATTAGCTGTGAGCGGAGAAGGGAACATGAATCCCATAACATTTTTTTTTCTCCTTCCGCGTAGCGGTGTTTCAGAAGTCAATGCGGTTGCAGGAGTTTTGCCTGTTGGTTTGGTCACTACTTGTAGTACACTGTTCACTCGAGCACAGAAGCGGGAGGGGGACAGGGGGAGAGAGTAAAACAGGTCAAGTCAAAGCCATTCAATTCTTCCTGGTCGCCCTACCGCTTCTCACCAAGTCTTCCCGGGTTCGATTCCCGGTGGGGCCAGAAAATTTGTTGCTTTTCACATTAATGTCCCAGTTCATATAGCTGTAAGTACTGAAAAGCAAACCTTCCTTCCTCTATCCAGCCCCTCCTAGTATCAATAACTATCCACTAACCACTTCTACTTACTAATCACTTCTACTAACCCCTCCACTTGGGCCAAGTTGTTGGTAAACCCAGCTAAGCGGCCCACCCATACTACTACCATTCTACCCTCCCACCTCCTATCGCTCCATGTAGATAAGCTTCAATAGCACTAAGCTACATTTCCCGTTTACAAATACAACAATACTTCCTGGTCCACGGAGTGATTCACATCTCCCCAATACTCCTCTGGCGTTAGAACAGATGTGAAGGTGAAAGTAAGGTCGGTAGCTTCTTAACATCAACTGATTGTCGTAGTCTACAAATGCAAGCGTCAGTTCATTTATCGCTAGTCAAAATAAATAAATAAACTTTTTTGTCAGAACAGTTGCAAACTGAGTTTGACCATGTGGGGGATAATAAACTAAGTTACTCTCCGGAAACAAGCAAGGGACCATCCCATCAATTCCGATCTAGGGCCCAAGAGACTGGACTTAATACTTATATAAAATATTTAATAAAATACGTACTCTTATCCATTTATTATTTTAAAAATGAATCGTAGTAATGTAATATATGAATATTCTGTGCAGTGAAAGTTCGAGATTAATAACAACAAAAGTTTTCAATGACATTCCCACGTATGGAAAATCCGCCACAACTCTGAGGAGAATCCGGGCCAGAATGAGGCTACAGAGATGATGTATACAACCGTGCGTCGGTTGCGTGCAGTTAGAAAACTAGACTGCTGTTCATAAAAAGGATAAAAAAACATGCATGAAAAAAGGAATTTAATCAGTATGTAGAGTACTATAACAATGGCGTTACAAAGTATAAGAGTTATGAACATCGCCTTCATAATCTGAAATCATATCGAAGGCAATATTTAATGGAAAATTGAATCTCTCATTAACATCATTTATTTAAATCAGTAAGTTCTTTCACATTATAGACACAATAGTGCACCAGAAAACTTTTAACTACGGATTTGAAGGGATTGGATATCTTCGTGTTGGAGGTAATTCTGGAGTCTAGTGAAGTTCATCGAAATTGGAAGTCTTATAAGTCACAAAACCTAGTTTTCACTCACTCCTAATGGTTTAAGTAAAGTCTTCGCTCTTATTGAAATCCATACAAGCACTAATTTCGATGATATGAATAAAATAAATAAACTTCATTGTCAAAAAAGCCATTGCAAACTGCGCATGACCACGTGAGGGGCAATAAACTAAGTTACTCTCCGGAGACAAATAAGGG
>NNCF01127987.1:300285-321609 GCA_002313205.1 Laupala kohalensis
TGCAACTGATTTTGTACCAATAAAGTTTACTTATTTATTGTCATGTAATATAAACACAATAAATAAAATTATATAAAGTTTCATAAGTTTGTTTATTGTCCTCCACGTCGTCATACGCAGTTTGTTCTGCTTTTTTGACAATAAATTTATTATTAATTTATTATTGGTTATATTTCGTAAACGAGTGCCTAGCAGGCTCGTTCTACGTCAAGTCCAATTTGTTACAGCACGGTTACAAACACAGCATCAACGTTAGCAAATTTACGAAAGAGATATTTGAGATTTTTAAAATTCGGACCTCTTCTACATCATCCGGCTTCATCGTAGCCCTAGAAAGCAGAGAGTGAAATTTGTATGTACAACCATTTCGAATGAAATATCAAAAGTATTCACCGACTAGTGCTATAGTTTTTCAGCTCTATAAGGATATTTTGAGTAGGAATGTCTGTTTTGTTTGCTCTATACCTCTTTACGTTCGGTTGAAAACACGATGTGAAAGAGGCCTTACTTGCTGATTGAAAACTCTTGTTGTAGTTTCGATGTTTTCAATGCTCTCGATATCCCCAGTTTAGGACGAGTCCTGGGTTCATTGGGCAGATGCTCGACGCCTTGAAACTCAATTCTGGAATATTTGTTGCACTAAATCAGCCTCCTTTTACTGAATTTCGCACAAGGTCTTAGCCTTACAAGTTGTTCTTGGAATTATACCTATTGAAACATCAATTATGGTACGGGGACTTTGCTATGGAATCAGCAAAGGAGAAACTGTTATGATAGATGTGATAAAAATGAGTAATCAGATTAAAGCGTGGAAATGAAAATTGACTGGGCGGATGCTTAAATGTTGGGATAAACTCAGGAGAGTGGCAAAAGAGGGAAGGGCATTATACCAATTTGTGTCTAATACTAATTTTGCATATGTTAATCGTTCTGCTTTGTACCGAATAAATATGTACTTGAATTTATTACCGGTATGTGAATTTTAATTCTTAATGGAAAAGAAGAAAATTGATAGACGATGATATGCATCCTTGTGGACGTATATCTGAGACACCAGATCATATAATATTTTACTACATTCTGTTTGGACAGGAACGAGGAAAATTCATGAAATGGCTTAAGACTAATGGGTTAAGTAAGTTTCAACGAAAGGATACATGGATATTGTCTCAAGATTTTTAAGGGAGATTGGAACGATAAGGGATGCGTTGAAAGAAGCTGGAAACATAGTAGAGAAGAAAAGTGAGGAAAGGAGAGAAGTAGACGTATAATAGTGAGGGAAATAAAATTACAGAATTTACAGAAAGATGTAACACCTGTATTTGGCAATAGAACCCTGGCATTATGAATAAGGCACAGGGTCTATAGAGATAACTAATAATATAAAATAAAGGTCTTAGGTGTTATTTTTAAGGTTGTTGAACACTTTGTAATAGGTAATTTTGTATTTTACGTAGTACTTTCTATGTATAGTTAAATTATTGAATGTTATTCATTCTTAAATTCGGTTTGTGGATTTAAATAAATAAATAACTTGTAAAGGGCTGTTTATTTTTTTCATTGACACCACGCACTCTCTGAGTTAAACGAGAATAAAATTAAAAACCACAGCTTCATAACGGACTGCATATTTTTGTAACACATATTTGAAGTTACAGAATTTTTTCCCCCCTTTAACATTGTACAGAGAGGCCCGTTAAAGTATTTTGTACGCGGAAAATGTTCTTCGCAAAATAGTCATCAAAACTTAATATTGTAGAATTTAAAAAAATATCAGCAACATGAAAGCGAAAAAAAAAGAGTTTTCTCGCAGCACGCTTTTTTGTTGAATTTTGTGTCGCGGAGAGAAGAACAAGATTGTAAAATCGTGTCTTTGTGAATTTCTACAATACTACTCGACCATGCATGTATTCAATAGGATCATAGGAAAACATCATGAAATGGAAATAGACTGTAGGAACATTTTACGGGCAAAGGTGGAAGAGTCAGATAGTCAGGTGAAGTTTCGTGAAAACGTATTGAAACAAATTACTTGCATACAGAAATCTTGTAAATTGTTCGTCAGCGCGCTGATCTAAAGGTCCGGACTTCTAATCTCGGTCCCGTTTCCCATTCTCATTCAACATAACATAATTATACTCTTTCGTGGCGGTGTGGTTCACCGCAGTTTACGAGTTTTCTGTATGTTTGTGAACTCCAAAATTGGAAAATATTGACCAACAATATAAGTACTTCGTACCGGAGTCCCCTCATATGAGAGCGATATCTGTATGAGATTACCTCAAAGGTCTGTGGGTCTCGCAAGTTGAATGTCATTGGTAGACTGGACCCAGAGGCGAATAGGGTGGCGCAGTTGATAGCGCATCAGCGCACTAAACTGATGGTCCCGAGTTTGAATCTCACTCCCATCTCACATTTTCATAGTTAATATAGTACTTGCAAAAATGGTCAGCAGCGTCCTTCAAGCACGTCCTCTAGGAGATTCAGGTTAACTTCTCTGACCTTGGATATGCCCTTTCTCTGATTGCTGGAACGCTTGAAAAGCTGTCAATCTTCGAACTCAGTGGAAGTTCATCTCGATACTAAGGGAAATAAAGCGAGGATCTTGAAGAAGAAATCTCTGCGTAGACGAGTTTTAAAGGATGGGGAAAGTATCGGGAAAAATAAATATTATAAACGCTACATATGCAAAACGATGCTCAGAAACGATAGTGGGGAATGTAAACATACGTGGGGTCATGAAGAAATTATGGAGCATTTATTTATCTATGAGTAATATAATTTCGTTCGTGGTTCCTTTTTTTATTTTATTGTTTTTTCTGTTAATCATGTTACGTCGAATGAAAATGGGAGACGGGACCGGGATTCGAACCCGGGACCTTTAGCTCTACGCGCTCATGCGCCTACCAACTGCGCCATCCTGTTCGCCTCCCGGTCCCCTCTCCCATTTTCATTCGACGTAACATGATTAATCTGTTACCTGGCGGTGAGGTTCACCGTAATCTAAGAGATTTCTGTGTTTGTGAACCAGAAATGGAAAATAATACCCAAATCAAGTACTTCCTAAGGGAGTCGCCTCAGATGAGGAATCTAGTCTCTACGAGACCACCTCAGAGGTCTTTGGGTTTCACAAGTTGAATGAGAATGGTAGACGGGCCCGAGAGGCGAACGGGATGGCGCAGTTGGTAGGCGCATGAGCGCGTAGAGCTCAAGGTNTGAGCGCGTAGAGCTCAAGGTCCCGGGTTCGAATCCCGGTCCCGTCTCCCATTTTCATTCGACGTAACATGATTAATCTGTTACCTGGCGGTGAGGTTCACCGTAATCTAAGAGATTTCTAAGTTTTTTCTGTTGTTGGAGGTTATACAGTTTCATTCATGACATGTTACTAGGATACTCCGTCTTGTATGTAAACACCCGATGGAACCAATCATTGGGAGAACTGTTGTAAAAAATTACAGCGATTTGCACACATGGTCGTCTAAATTGAATAAAGAAATTTGGGCTTTGCTGGGACGAAAGAAAATCTTGGAGAAAATTCCCAGATTTCATAGTAAATATAAGATCGTCAACGGCCGGGAGAGAATATCAACGGACCGGGACAGGAACCCGGGACCTTCTGCTCTGACCGCAGGTATGCTGCCCACTGCACCACCCACCTCGACTCCTCAAGCACGTACACCACATCCACCCGGCCAGTTCCGGTTAACATGGGTCACATCCCTATTCAGGGAATAAGTGACCACAGGCGGCTCCCATGCTGGTACCCACTTAAACCGTAACTACGTGTCGGATGCCATGTTTTAACTCACGACTCTTGTGTGTTAAAAATAATAAATATTCCTTAGATAACTAAGGAAATCACTCGATTTGTTGGCAAAAATGAATAAATCAAAATTTCCGCTGTGGAATACGATCCGAGGGTATTATTTTTGCGAGGCCAGGACGCTCACCGCATTCCTACAAGGTAACTATTATGAGTAGTTTATTTTTAATTCTCCACGTCAATCTAAACAAGTTTATTGTCATTCAGAATAAAATTATATGCCGCAATCAAAGTTATATTGTGTGTAGGATTGAATTAGAAAACAAATTTCATTGTATGATTGTGATCAAAGTTTTCCGCGTAAATGATGTACAGTTGTGGAAGGTGAACAGTTGGTGAACATCCAAAGCTATCGAAGCAGGAGTTAGATTCCCCGCTCGTCGCCATTTTGACCGGGTCGAAAGTTTTCTAGCCATCATGTGAGTCTTCTGGATCACCTCTCCTGAAGCAGGAGGCATCTATCCTTCGGATAGAGGCGGATTTCTTATACCGGTTCCCTAGGCTTCGTCTAGGGGCGTGTTTATTGTAACAATACATCGTGAATTTGGTGTTATTTCAATTCTCATGATTTTTAAACACTATACTTAGAATAATCTATAGTTCGATAATAATTTGTACATGTTAATTTTTTGCGTTAAATTACAAACATATTGACATTCTATTAGTATTATAACTAGCAGCTAACTTTTTATCTTATCTAGGAATTTTTGCTGAAATTTTTGAATCCGCCTCTCTCTGTCTTAGGGCTCTTGATCGGAATTGATGGGATGGTCCCTTGCTNAGTTTGTAATGTTTTTTTGACAATAAATTTATTATTATTATTATTATACTCATAGTCACGATACTTTGCCTAAAATTATTCAATATGGCTGCCTTAAACAAATTGCCGACCTCGACAAATACTTGAAACCGAAACAAATACTTGAAAGGCGTGGTTACAAAGAATTTAAGTAACATCAAAATAAATATTAGTAGCAGCCACAAAAGCTGCTTTTTGCTCTAAAGAAGTACAAGTTAATAACACAACAATCAAAGACATAAGGTAATATTCGTTCCACACTTTGCTCGATGCAGAAAGTACAGAACAGCGCCACAAGAGGAAGTGAATTGAATTGTGTTCCGAAGTTGGCAATGGATTCAAGTTCCATTGTCTTGCCAACAGAATGCGAGGTACCCTTATCATTACTCTTATGGACGATGGCGAAATAAAAGCATTGGCTACATTCAGTACAAATTCTATACCAACATTAAGCCAGTTAGACTGACAATAAATAAATAAATATTTAAATAATTTATTGTCAAGAGAACTGTTACATACTGCGTATGACCACGTCGAGGACAAAGTAATTTACTGTGACAAATATACAATAAACTAATAAACACTGTGCGTTTCGTTCATTATTATTTTCTTAAGTTGAATTTCTCGAGGCAACGTAGGATGACTTTGAGTGTACCATATATATTCCCTAAAAAAATATTTTTTGAAAATTATCTCTGCTAATATTTATAAAATTTGTGTTATAAACTATAAATTTTAAACAAAAATACCCCCCTCTTGATTCGCCACTGGCTAGAACGTGCCAGGTGTTAGTCAGGCACATAACCATTTCCAACATGTTATCTACACTGTTTATATTACAAATAGGTATTTTTATAGTAATTTATGAATAATGGTGTTTTTAAAACTTAAAATCAACCGTTGTTAAATTGTACCGTTGAAGTTGAAACTGTGTTCGAAGAATGGTCTCCAGTTTTGCGATAGCTTTCGTTGAATGACTTTCTCAATTTTCCGGGAAGGGTAGGCACATTTCGTACTGTTCTTAATATATTAAATTTGGGAGTGATAGCTTTTTATAGATTTATTTGAAATTAAATAGGAATTAATTAAAAAACATCCCTTCATAGGTTCTATCCATAATGGACGGTCAATACGATTTTATTAAAATAATAGCACTGAGAGTTCCATATTTTACTAGAGGAATTGATAGATACTAGTTTATTATTTATTTTGTTAAATTCACGCCGTTCAATAACAATCGCCATTTCGCTCGTATCCCCTTAAATTAAGACAAAAAAAATGAGAAAACCGATGAGTAAACGATGTTTAGAGTGTGACTTTGCGCCATTACGAAATGAGTGTGTTCCAATTGGGAATTTTGGAGGTTAACGTCGTACTCCGCATTGAAGTCTCCTACTGCCTTAACATTGTGCTCTTATGTAACAATTTAATCTCGGCCACCTCGTGTTAATTAAATTTTGAATTAAGAGATTTTAGAAATAAACGTACAATTCATAAGAATGATATTAAAACAAAATTTCATGAATTTCCGCGAAGTACGTTCTTTAGTAATTTATAACGTAACCGAGACATTACTCGTTACCAAAACTGTCATGGTCATGAGATAAATTAAATATTGTTTTTTTATCTTAAAAATACAAACATTTTTAAGTGTTTTGTAAACAGAATTTTTGATATTGTTATGATAGACGTGTCGTATAGGGAGGAGTATTTTTATGCATCGTAAACGGCTAGGTGAAAAATGCAACGGACCGGGACTCGAACCCGAGACCTTCTGCTCCGGCCGCAGGGGTTCTGTCCACTGCACGTCCAGTGCTGTGCATTGTCCAGTGGTCCACGAGTAGGTACTCGGAAGTTGTGAGTTTAAAAAAGTATTGTCAAGTTTTGTTTCATCTTATGACTGGATGGTGAAAGAGAGAAATATAAAAAAAAAATGATTAAAATATTGTACTATGTATCTACCGCAGCGTTCATTGTGTATCAAGAGATGCTGCATTAAAAAATATAAAAGACGTCTTTGTTGTTTATCGGAATTATGCGCGGCCACGAGGTTTCCTGGCGGCATTCTGAATGGAGGTGTTAATGGTGATAGTGGCGAACACAACACGTAATGAAGCATAAAAGACGCTTCCACGTTGAGACAATGAATCATGTAGTTAGGAATTTTTATCGCATCGTGATAACTTTAGTATAGTTATAATACTTTAAAACCATTTATTAAGGTGAGTGATAAAGTCAAATAATAAGAAGTAATCAAGAATAATGATGACTACTGTTTTTCGGACGAGAAATTGCTCTCTCTCGAAATCCAACCATTCAGCTCAATTACCGTCCACGGAATTACCCACTCGTAATTACCCCTCTGAGAAATTCAGTGGCGTCACTTAGTTACCCGATTTACTTACACAACATAAATGAACCTACGGAGAGAAGGCCCGCCGCCGCGCAGCACCGCTACACCTTCTGCGCACGGCGCGCGCAGAAGTTCTTCTGCGCACCCCGGAGCATCCGAGCGCAGAGCGGCGGCAGCCGTTGCGCAGAACCGGTTGAGCGACCTCCCCCCACCGCTGTAACTCTCTTCTCTACGCTCGCGCTGCCGCGGGCCCACAACTCACCGATAAATCGAAATTTTGGAAATTATAATATATAACGCGTATGATTGTACATGTGGCGCGGGGTGGGGGTGATAGCGGTTGGGACTGTATCTGCCTATCGCACCACGCAGCGCTCTGATCACCATTTCCCCCCACCCACCCAGTCTGCCACCACCAGTGCCTTCGGTGCGCAGCAGTGTCTTGCTGTTGCCGGGCGGAGTACTGCTCGCTCGCTGCCCGCGCGGAAGGTGTTTCTCGCATTCGCCGCACGGCGCTGGCGCTGCAGTCTCGCGACACGAGATGCCACGCGGTTGGGTCTTCTGGTCGTCTGCGTTGGCAGAAGAAAAAACGAACTTGCTAGCCCCACCGGTGGCGCAGGTGGTAGTGTTGTCGCTTATCACCAAGTCATCCCGGATTCGATACGTTACAGGAAATTTGTAACTTTTCACTTTAATGTCCCATTTCATATAGCTGTGGCTACTGAAAAGCAAACCTCTATCCAGCTCCTTCTAGTTCTAATAACTCTATTATTCACCACTTCTACTAACACCCACACGTGGGTCAAGTTGTTGGTAAACCCAGCTAACCGGCCCACCTACTAACAATAGCCAACTACCCTACTCCTATCGCTCCTTGTAGATAAGCTTCAATAGCACGCTACATTTCCCATTTACAAATACAACAAATGCGAGAAATGAACTTGCGCTTATACGAACGGTGCACTCGCAGGCAGTGTTCGAGTTAAAGAAAATGTGGTGAGAGGGGAACTTTTGAAGCTTGTCTTTTTCATAGTGCAGTCTCAATATAGTCTATATAAATAAAAGTTAAATGTTGTTCGTTGGTGAGCGCATCACTTGAGAACGACCGGATCGATTTGTCTAATTGTTTTGAAAAATGTTCGTAATACTCAGAATAAGGTTTTTAAAGAAAAAATAGAGAAAGTTGACCGGAAAATTAGAAAATTCGGGAAAAATTGAAAGTTCTTTTTTCTATGGGATTTTTGTATGAACTCTAGACCATAACTCACGATTCGAACAATGGAAATGCGTAATTCTTTTGTTTGTTTTGTTTATTTGTTTGTTTTTGTTCGTTTGTTATGGTCCTGGAAAAGTTTTCAGAAAAAAAAAATCGTGGCAATTACAGAGGAAAGTCGGAAAATTCGGACAAACTCTAAAAATCGTAAGTTTTGTATGAACTCTCGATCACAACTGACGATAGGAACGACACNTTTACAGATTACAAGTCTATTGAAATTTGGACAGGACGTCTGTCGGGTCAGCTAGTACATCATAAAATTGTTAAGAACATGTCATTATAATCAGAGGGAGGGGGGTATTTATAAGGACCTCATTGGTTTTGTAATTTTATTTTTAATTCTGATCTACTATATATTATATTGCGTCAATCTTGAAATTAAACAACATTACAGTCTTCTAGGAATTAAAAACGGTAAAATGTAATAGAAAATAGAAAATTCAGATTATCAATGTGACAATTCCATTTGAGGTTAACCAATTTTTTTGGGATCCATATTAAAGATAACTGGACGGTTATTTTTGTATTCCGTCTATCTAGAGTGATGTAGGAGGTAGGAAATGTGTTACTTAATTTCTAGATTCGTGTAATGTATTTCAGATAACTAATTCTCTGTATTATTATTGTTAATTTGCTCGAAAATCTGGTACGCTTGGATCTGTACGTGCTTAGTCACCGTACAACCCTTTATGGCATAATAACGAATAAGTAGTTTACATTGAAAATGAGACTTACCATAACCATAAATTATTTTGTGCTAATGTCTATTTATTCTAAGCAAATTATAATTCGTTTCGTTTAAACGNGTCTATTTATTCTAAGCAAATTATAATTCGTTTCGTTTAAACAGTTTGTGGAATTATATAGTATTTCGAAAAAAAATGTTATACCTTGAGTCACAATAACTGATGAAGTAATGAAAATTGCAAAAATTATGTTCATTGTTCCAACTTATATATTTTTTTTATAGTTTTGTGAATCATACCTAATTTTATATTTTTTCTGTCCAGGTACGTGCAGAATTCGCTAACACTTGCCACGAATTTTATAAATATATATACCAGCAATTGGGTAAGTAATATTCGTACGAAGAACGTATCATTTAAAACTCGATAAGTGAAATTCAGCTATCAGTGTAGTTTGCGATATTTGATGTAAACTTTTTAATGTCACTTGTTGATCCGCTGATAATTATTAGTATGCTCATCTTTGTTGGGGGGGGGGGATATCCCATTAAACTTTTATCTCATCTTAATAATAACTGGAAATATTCTTTGTTATGTGATCTCCCATTCTTGTGGACAAATGATTTCGTTCAGTTGAAAATATTTTTTGAACACATATGTTAATATTATACATTTATTTAGGCTTATTATATCTTTTGGTAGTGTATATCACATGTAGATGCTTACGTTGTGTTATTGGAGCAAGAGCCATGCAGATTGCAGAAAATGATGAAAGTAGCATTTTGTAACATTTCCTGATTAGGAATGAAATTACTTTCGAATAGTTGGCGAGCTTATATTTTTTTAATTTCATCCCCGTCGACCAACTTTCAAGAAATTTATAATATTACATCATTTTTGAATTTTTTGGCTGATAAGTTAGTAAATTACTATAGTGAGTCACTTGCTGCTTACATATGCGGAATTAAGGAGAACAACATTTAACTGTGTAAATGACTTCACGGCATTAGGGAGTTTTTGCATAGCGTACCTGTGAGCTATCGTATACGCTATCCACAAGCAAGTTACTTCTGCGCATGCTCAGAAGTTAGTGGTACACTAACTCCCCTAGCGTAATATGTCTCTGTTTGCGTATGATGTCAGTGGTACGCTAGTGAGAGAGGACATGACTCATGCAACTAGATCCTGAGATGGCCGGATTCTCTGATTGGTCTCAAGAAAATAGCTGTTGGAGAGGGAATTAGGCGTCATTTCATCATTCGTATCAGGTGTGTGATTCGTATCCTCTACCTGATTCGTTCCTGTGATATATGCTAGATACACAGGATTTCAGCCAATTTCAAGGTAGATACACTGAACTCTGCGATCGTTAAAGACGACTCTTCATAACGGTCCGAAAACTCTTAATAATAATAATATCTACGTAATAAGCAATTGAACACAAACGTTGAAGGCAAAGTTTCCTAGAAAAAAAATATTTCGCTGAGAAACCGCCAGTAGTGTTGTCTGATACTATTGCAATTAATGTGTGAACAATATGAAATACTATTTTTTAAAAACGCCAATCTCAATTACGCACTATTGGCGGTTTCTCAGCGAAATATTTTTACTTGGAAACTTTACCTTCAACGTTTGTGTTCAATTGCTTATTACGTAGATATTATTATTATTAAGAGTTTTCGGACCATTATGAAGAGTCGTCTTTAACGATCGCAGAGTTCAGTGTATCTACCTTGAAATTGGCTGAAATCCTGTGTATCTAGCATATATCACAGGAACGAATCAGGTAGAGGAAACGAATCACAGACATGATACGAATCATGAAATGACGCCTAGTTCCCTCTCCTACTGCTATTTTCTTGCGACCAATCAGAGAATCCGGCCATCTCAGGATCTAGTTGCATGAGTCATGGATTCTGGTCTGGATTTGAGGTTATGTTGATATCTGAATGGATATGCGAGATATTTGTTGGTTGTGTGTGCCTTATGAGCACGTTATGAGCAGTGTTTACTTGTGTACGCTTGCATAGAAGTAGTTTGTTTGAGTTTACAATCTTTAGTATGGTTTGAGTAGAAGGTACGCTATGGAAAATGCATCAAATACACTAGTTCTTTCCATGTGCGTTACGCGGTTAGCGTCGTCAACGTTACTTATACGTTAGGAAATGTGTACATTATGAAAAAACTCTCTAATGTCATGAAGATTAAGAGAAACAACATTTTTACAGTTTTATTGTCTTTTTAACCGAGTTACTCCACGTTACGACCAGCAACCAGTGCAGGGTTCCGTCTCGTCGATATTCGTGTACAGTCTGGGTCATACACATGGCGATCTTCGCGAACCTTCCAAAGTTGATCATTGGCGAGTGGTATGACTGCTTCCCCATTGGCAACGATAGTCAAATATTCGATGCTGGAAGGTATTGGAAGGCTGGTCGGTGCGAACGACAAGTACATCCAGCCCCGAGTCCAAGACAAAGGAGCCGCCTTCCTTGCCTATCTGGCTACACACTCGTCGAAGAACGCCAATAGTGCGCAAAAATTATATCATAATTCAATCAAGTCTTTATGTAAGCAAATACGTGGGGATATAATACGAGCAATAACTACACAATTATAAGTTATATGAGCTTCAAATAATAATTATTTAAGTTTTTTATTATAAATATAACCTATTATTTTTTAACTCAGCATGTCGCGAGCGTTTAAGCTATTAATGTCGCTATGAAGTTTTGTTGCTACATTAGGTGGCATAAAACATGTAGGGTATATAGCTATATATTATTAGTACCTATTTTGATTACAATAAAGCTCCGAAAGTTGATCCGGTGTTGCTGAACAAGAATTATAGGTTAAACACGTATTCCAGATATTTCGAATTAAAAATAATTGCGACAAAAAGGTGACAGTAACAACTTCTCCGTTTCTTAAACCATATGAACAAATTTACAGAGATGATACAATTAACTTTAAGTTTTCGATTGAAATATTTTGAAGGTTATGCGTTCGCCAATATTTGCTGATGATTTTTAAGCGAGGCTTGGCATGTGTGTGGCCCTAGCTTACTCCACATCAAAGATTATATTCTTGAACTAAAGTTATGACTGCAAGACAATTCCCGAAAATACCCGCTTTAAATTCTTTGTTTGATGTTTGAGAGAATTCTATTTTTGAGGATAAAAAATTGTCGGAGAGTGTAATTGAGCTTTTGTGTGTTTTGTTGAGCACTGTATTTCTCGGCTCATTCAAGTTGGCACTAAAATTTTACTCTAATTTAGCTGACTGATCGTTGTAGCAAGCTTTCCTTTCTCGACCTGCTAGTAATATATCAATTGAAGAGATATTCTCCACTTATGGGCATGTATGCTTAGTATTGAGACACTACTTATGGGAAGTCAGTAAATTAGTGAAATTATCCGCATCAAATAATATTAAATTTTTGTTATTCATATTCCCATTATAGTTTAAACAAAAATGTCATTGAATTAATTAAAATAGCTTATGTTTTAAATACTCCGTAAATGATATTTTATTGGTTTTACATTAAATACATCTTTATATGAAATAATTATGATATTACTGTCTACACAAATAACATCGTGTGTCACTGGTTTATCAAAAGGTAAGCTTTAAAGATGGTAGGTTGTATTTTTTTCGGGGGTATTTCTAGTGGGTGTTATTTAAAGTACTCACCTGGGTTATTTTGGATCAGATTACAACCACCCTGCCTTCGTAATACTGTTGTCGTCTTCTATTTCGAAGTTTCTGTGAGGTCTTCCTGTTTCTAGGTATTTTATTCCAGTGTCTTAATGAATGGCTATATTTCTCCGTATTTACATGCATAAGGCTGATGCTACTTTCTCCCATACCATCTAGTTGTAGGAAAATTTTACTCAGTTTTATATTTAGCAGGGTATCTAAACTTCCTTTTTAACATACTCGCAATTGTCAGGAATCAAGTGGTCAAGTAACATCCTTTCAAGTGAACTTAGCTTATTTTCTTGATGTTATTTTTAAATGTTATTTTTCCTCGGAAAATAAACGGTGAAAGATGAAATAATAGGAAATCATAATCATATCTTTCAATGGTCTAAAGTACGATACTACATTTGTGAGATTTACTCCGTCCTCTTACGCAGAAAAGGAACTGAAACTTTCTGCGACATTTGCGTATTAATGTATATGATGATGAATAGAGAGTAGCTTCGATTCGCATTTACGCGAGGTCTTCCGGTGCTTCGATAAGATATTCATTCGTGATTAAATATTTGCGCCGCATTTGTTATTTTAAATTTAATAAAAGTCACCGCATCTTATTTGTCCTTTTTGTTATTCCGCGTGTTCGTTGATTTGCACGTTTCTCGCCAGTTTTCAAAGTTTATTAACTTAGTTCTTGAATTGCTACAAATTAATTACGAATACTTCCACAAAATTTGGTCCCGGAAGAATTATAGTGACTATGTTGTGAATGTAACGTACATAATTAACACGATGGAAGATGAGCAAACACACTACTATTAAAGAAAGTATCAGTTGTATTCTGTTATAATTACGAATGCAGTTAAACTTGTTCCGTGCTGTAAGACGTGTGAACTTCCTAAAAAGAACCTGTTGTAATGGGAGGTTTTCCCAGAACCACGTACTCATTTCGGGTTATATTTATTTCCTCAAAATTGTGAATGGACAAAATTTTAATGATTAATCTTAGAATGCAATGTCTAAAATATTTATTTTAATCTCTCCAGATATAAACATAGAAAACGCCAAATGTGTATAAATTTTTCTTTCAAGAATAAAGAAACAAGATTATCGTTCATCTTTACTTTTGAGAAGTTTATGTGCTCATGTAAATTTGATGAACAAAAAAATGTTTTGTAAAGAAACTAATCAGGTTAGAGAATCAATTTTTTTTTAATTACTCTGTTGAGATAAANGTAAAGAAACTAATCAGGTTAGAGAATCAATTTTTTATAAAATTACTCTGCTGAGATAAATCGAGCGAAGTATATTTCACACTTCTTTCATTTTCTTCACGAAGGCCAGTTGGTTCAAATATGATGCGTTGTACACTATGATTAATGTAAGAATGAATAGAGGAATTTCAATACGGTTCCCCAGGGAAGTAAAAAACATAATGCCAACTTCAACGAAATAAAATCAAACTCGCAGGGAAACTGTCATCTCGGGAATTGCTCTGAGTTTTTATATCAACTGATGTTTCGTGAGGTTAGTGTCAGGAAACAGTCGTGGCTAAAGAGAGTGTAATGGATTTGAAAGAGCGATGTGTACGCTAAGATGTAACCGAGCGATGAGAGAACTGAAGAAAATTGGCTAAAATTCAAATAAAAATTTCTTCGAAACTGCTGCGGGATCGCAAAAATTTTCGGTAGGCATGGTGGCAGCGCTGTGTGACACTTGAATAATTCATGGATAATACTATGCTCATGTCTCTTTGCTTCGAGAAATTGTACTTAAGAAAAAAATCATGAACGGAAATGCAATGTGTTTATTAGTTTATTAAATATTAGTCCCAATGAATTACTTTGTTGTCCTCAACTGGTCTTAGGCAGTTAGTAACAGCTCTCTTGACAATAAACGATTTGTTTATTTCTCAATTGGCTTGATGTTGGTATAGCACTTGTGCACAGTGTAGCCAACACTTTTAATTCGCCGTCGTCCGTAAGAGTAATGATATTTGTACCAGGCGTCATGTTGCCATGACATTCGAATTTCTCAAAACTAAAATCTTTCGCCGATGCGCTTGCTGTAGTGGCGCTATTCTGTTCCTTCTGCATCGAACGAATTTTATTTCCTTGTGTCTCAGAGTGTTATCAAGTTGGTTTTGTGTCTACTATAAATATTTGTTTGTGTTTAACTTTAATTCGTAGAAGTTGGCAATTCGTGTTAGGCAGCCATATTGCATAATTTTCGGTAAAGTTACATGACTCGGAGTATACAAAACCTACAAGAGATGTAAAAAAAACTCCACGCTTTGCTCATCAAGTTTGCATTTGTTAGGGCTACATTTCTTTTACATGAATAGTCCTTTATTTACGAAACCAGGATAAATTTCCAGATGTCTTCGAGGGTGATGCCCCCGAGGCAAGTCGTAGGATACCACCCTCCTATTTAGTACGTAATTATATCATTTATCTCAATTACTTAGGGTACTCTCGAGGCAACATGTGCAGGTTATATAATCATCCGATCGAATATTTACCCCTTTTCTCAAAGACCCTTAGTTCATAATTAGTTCGTTATCGGAAAAATCAATTTTTTAAGTAACCCATTCATGTGAATTAATATTAGATTAGATCATTAAATTTGCTGCATAGTTTGGTGTACGACTTTGTGGAGGAATTTTCTTTTATATCTTAATCGTTGAATTTATTTAAAAAACAATCTCCCAGATCTTTACGAAATTGGTCCAAGATACTCTATTCCGCGTTGTTTTGCTGCGTGAAATTAGCGTGTTAACCAATATGTCCCTTCGATATCCCACAAAAAAACACCATTTATTAGCACTAAACTTGAGGATTTAATTTAATTTTATTTGGAATTGAGCCCAATTTATTGACAACTCTTTACAAAATCACTGACTTTACGCATTCCATTTCTTTTCTATTTTGAAAAAAACAACAAAAATTTTTTAAATCTGAGTAGAGATTATCCTAACACGTTTTCGTACGTAGCGCGGATAACGAAGTATATCGTGACAATGTTCGTAACATGTGATCATATGGAAATGGCTTATTACCCGGCGTTGTCCCGGATTGTTCTTACACTTATCTTCTTTTACTAAGGAAAAAATAAAATCTATCTTTATTTTTAGAAAAAATGCTTTATTTACTGATTTTTAAAAAAATCCTAGGAATCTTATGGCTCATAAGATAGCTCATAGTCTTATGGCTCATATTAATTTAGTTTTATGTGTACTCAACATTGGCACGGTTGTGTACATAAATTCTGTAGCCCCATCCTGGCCCGGGTTTTTCTCCGTTTTTCCTTCGGGTAGAGGCGGATTTATCATACAGGTTCTCTAGGCTTTGTCTAGGGGGGTGTCTATTGTAACTATAAATCGTGAATTTAGTGTTATTTCAATTTTTAACCACTATACTCAGAATAATCTATAGTTCGATAATAACTTACATGTAATTTTTGCGCTTAAAATTACAAACATATTGACATTCTTTTAGTATTATAACTCGCAGCCAACTTTTTATCTTATCTAGGAACTTTTGCTGAAATTTTTGAATCCGCCNCTTCGGTCTAGATTTTCGTAAATTGCTTCACGGGAAACGTGTGCCTCGCATTTTGAAGGTGACCTTGCAGATAATTCTGCGAACACAATGATTGCAATATTGTTTAATGATCATGTCTTACCCTACAACAAGCCAAACTTGAACAGGTGACGTAAATAGGTCTCTTGTACATTGTGAGTTCACTGATTCTGAATTTGGTCCGAGTGTCAAACCAACGAGAAGGGAGTTCACCCCGGGTAGTTTGACGATACCTATGTCAGGGGTGGTGGGGAAGTGTATATTTATTCCTTACATCCACCTTTTATATTCATTTCATAAGATTTTCTTATCGTTTTTAGTATTACACTTTATGTTTATTGTTTATAAAATGTGTTTTTGGGATGTATTAAAAGAGTATAAAACGAATTAGTTGGATTTACTTCGATTCATGAGAAAATAATTGCCTCGATGGTTTCCGGACGGATTATCGACATTAGAGGTGTCACTGCTCGAAAAATCGGGGCAGTTGATATTGCAATATATTAGTAATATGGTGACTTCGCATTCACATCATAGTCCACATTATTTTCCGGTAATTTTTACGTTTCCTATTCGAAAGAGATAATAAAGAAGTGTTACCTATTTTGCTCCTGGGTTCACTGCCATAGTACGAAATTTTTATTTTGATGAAGGTGTTTACTTATTCATTAATTTTTTTGTACATAGTCACGTGATCTATTCTTATGAATCCCCAATACTCGAGTTTTCTAATGGAATAAAAAGTTCCAATAAAATACTGAATGGAAACGTGGCCTGGCAAAGTTATACATTAAGTACAGACATTAAGGTTACTAATTTACGTACGTTACACACCTGCACTATCAACCAATTATTGATAGAAACCTTTTTTTACATGTACCCAGTGATGATTTGAAAATGAATATTTGTGCAAACTCAAATTCATACAAGTCAAGTCGTGGGTGTTAAGCTAGACATGAATACAGCTCCACAAGTAACGACGTCTAAAACAGACATTAGATTGCCACGCAATGAATAATTAACGAAACGGAGGCACATCATACTCTTGGACGTCAGTGAGAAATTCTAAATCTAACGCATATATTTTTAGTTCTCTATGCTCTCACCGTGATATTGTTAAACTGGAGCACGTTTTCGTAAGAAATTCTCCGTGCAGAGGGAGAATTAGCCAGACTATATCTTTAACAAATATTATTTAAAAGGTTTGAAAATTTCCAAACACCTTGAGAAGACGCGTGACAACTGCAGCCAGATGGAAATGCTGACGGACCTGGGAACAAACTATACTCTTCGGGGTGGTAACCGCTACACCATTCGTTCGCCAGCCTGAATGGAAATCCTGCACATTTGTGGACGGGGAGCGGGTTGTGTAGTGATTGACTTCCCTGCGATGAAAGCAGGAGGTTCTGGGTTCGATTCCAGATTCGTCACTTTTGTCATCTGGTTGCAGTTATCACTTATATTCTCCGTGTGTAGAGGTACACGGAAGAATTATAAGCACATTAAGAAAAACATTGTTAGATCACAACAACAACATGTCAATAACGCTGTTTTTTTATTGTAGTATTTGTAAATGGGAAATGTAGCGTGCTATTGAAGCTTATCTACTTGGAGCGATAGGAGGTAGGAGGGTAGAATGGTATTAGTATAGGTGGGCCGGTTAGCTAGGTTTACTAACAACTTGGCCCATGTGGAGGGGGTAGTAGAAGTTGTTCGTAATAGTTATTGATACTAGGTTTGCTTTTCAGTAGTCACAGCTATATGAACTGGGGCATTAATGTATATAGCTACAAATTTTTTTCTCCCCATCGGAAAATGATCCCGGGGTGACATGGCGAGCTAGAACGCTACTACCTGAGTCAGGGAGGGACCACGCTGTCGGAAATTTTACGATCAAGAGCAGAAGTTAAATACTTTTCAGAAGCAAAACGAATGTCAATTATATCGATATGATGTAATTATTCGACTGAGAACATTTCAATCACCACCAAGTCACTCCGGGTTCGCTTCCCGACGGGGCCAGAAAAAATTTGTAGCTTTTCACATGAATGTCCCAGTTCATATAGTTGTGACTAACGAAAAGCGAACCCTCCTTCCTCTATCCAGCTCCTCCTAGTATCAATAACTCTTTTACTAACTACTTCTACTAACCCCTCCACNAACAATAACCTACCACACAACTCCTATCGCACGTAGATAAGTTTCAATGGCACGCTACATTTCCCATTTACAAATACTACATTATAAAAAGAACGTTTACAACTGTTACAAAAATGTTTTAATTGCTGTAATCTTCCTAAATTATATGGTTACGTTTCTGAATTATATGATTACCTGCAAGATTCTCTCGTACATACATTAACAAACTTTCCTTATTTATTCTCAAAGTTTAATATTTGCTGACATAATGAAAAAAGACCCTTTAGCATAAGATCGGAGTTTCTTTAAGGTGGGACTAGCGGTCCAAGTTCCTCGTATCATTGAGATGTATAATTGTTTTCTCTAATTGTTAGACAACACAATATTTTGAATTATAACGATCTCAGTTGATACCAGAGTGCGAATAACATTCAGGAATTCACTTGACTCGTTTGAAATGCACAAGAGCACGCAAGAACATGGCTGCCGATTTATGCATCGCACCTCGGGAGAAGGGAAATATCTTTTTGTAATGTTCGGTAAGAAATAAAGAAAGGGTATTGAAATGACATAAAAATCAAAGTAAACTTCCATCACTGTCGTGATTTAATGATTATTTCATCATCTGTTATGATTGCTATTATTTCATTCGAATGGCCGGTGAGGTAGGTTTTCATGTTTGAATTTATTTATTATTTTATTTATTTTATTTAATGCCTTTTGGCGAGGTTCAGGTCATGAGGTCTGCTCTTCCACCAAACTGTTGGACTTGGGAAGGAGAGATGTTGGGTTGCCGGGGAACTTTTGTTACCGAACCGACATTTGTCTGGAGTAGGTGAAGGAAACCCCAGCTGAAAACCTCACCCAGTTCGACCGAGCAGGGTTTGAACCCACGCTNCTGTCGGTAGTGAATCGCAATAAGAACATGTCACTCTGTATATTTATGCCAATTTCAGATATTTCAGTGATTTAATACCACTTACTCCTGTACTACTTTAAACAGTCTACGATTAACCCAAGTGTCAGCGAGCCCCACCGGTGGCGCAGGTGGTGGTGTCGTCGCTTCTCACCAAGTCATCCCGGTTCGATTCCCGGTGAGGCCAGAAAATACCCTACCACTCAACTGCTACCTCCTATCGCTCCATGTAGATAAGCTTCAATAGCACGCTATATTTCCCATTTACAAATACAACAATACAAAAGTGTCAGCGCAACAAGTTAAGAAATGATGCAAGAGACTTTCGTGGTACGAAGAACTGCTTCCAGAAAAAGTTCCACAATTTACTCTCGTAGTTATTGTCGCGAGGGAAATGTTAATCAGCTTCCCAGAAGCTGCATAGGATTAGAGGACCAGGAACTAAGCCTACGGGGACATTCCACCGGTTGACTCATGCCAAGGAAGACGGGATGAGAGGATTACAGACCTTTTGGGGCCGATGTCACTGAACCCCGTGATATTTGGTTTCCAGTCACCGCAGATGAATCCTCTACCAAATTCACGTCGGGAAAGGTATCAAGTTACTTTGATTTGTCTCTTAACATCAGACATTGTTCCATTTCATGAATAAATACAGGTGTACCAGAACTCCTGGTAAAAATTGGAGGGATGATAGAGTGTATTTATAGCAAAACAAGGGTACTCAGTAAGGTGTTAAATCAGTCAGAGCGACTAGGCTTTAGTACACCATAACAAAGTTTTAAATAATTATTGTTCTAACAACTATGTATCTTAATATTTAGACAATCAATTTCCAGGCAGAATAACGGGAAGGATCTTCTCATAAGTACTCATTTAATTACATTTATTCAGTATTGTTTTTTGCCAACGTTTCGAGGTTATGAGTTGACTTCATCTTCAGAGCTAACTGTGGATTGTCAGTAGTAAACATAAAAATAGATGAAATCCTGTTCCATTACATTTTCGTTAAAACTTTAGATTTGGAAGGTTCGTAAACTGCAACCTTCTCTGTCAGTAGTTAGTTTTCTGTAACTTCTGTAAGTCAGTAAACTGAAAAAATGTAATTAAATGTAGAGTTGTACATCTCATTTAGGAGAAGATCCTTCCCGTCATTCCGCCTGGAAATTGATTGTCTAAATATTAAGACATATAGTTGTTAGAGAAAAATATTTATTTAGAAGATTCAATAAGATGATCAGAAATTCTTCATTGTTTCAAATAATAGTTAGAACCATTCCCTATCCAATGGTGATGAATTTTCAAAACCTTAAGACGCGAAATGTTTGAATTATTTTACTTAAAATTACAATGTGCTTATCTGTAGAAAGTTTCTCGGGTTTGTTTTTTTGATATCCTGGCAAAAGTAACTGCTTCATATAGCGAAAAAACAACTAAAACATAGTAAATAGAAATAGGAAAGCAATGACGTGAAGACATTCATACCTGACGCGGCATTTACAAGAATAATTCACCAATAACTGTGGAAAATCCTGTTCTAACGGAAATGGCGGCTGCTTCACGTGACCGAAGATAATGCGACCCTTGTCAAAGAAAGAGTCACACGATAATCTAAATATATTATCAACTTTTAAAATCAGAAAATAATTTACCGTGTTCAGCGGTAAAAATCAGTAATTTGAATTATTAATTAATTAGAAATACTTTGATGAATGTTTCCAATTTTTGTGAATAGTTGGCAATTTGACTTCAGTAAACGCGGATATAGTACCTTAAGGTCCAAAACTCCAGAATGACTCACTCAAGAGTCTGATGGCTCAGTGGAATATACAGATTGCCCCAGAACTCCACGTAAAAATTGTAGGGATGATAGGGCAAACTAATAAGACCAAAAAAATTACTAAGGTACACATTTTCGGAAATGTCTCTCAAATGAGATAAGATGACACAAAAGGCGGAGTAAGGATACAAGACAAAAAGGAGTGTAAAGTGACTAGGGAACTTTAGGAAGTGATATAGATGTTTAAAGTTTAACTACAAATTATATATATA